>RANY01000578.1:0-23216 GCA_009805235.1 Neurospora pannonica FGSC 7221 | reverse complement strand
CGATGGCGGAGGCAGGGTCGAGCGACTCGAGCATGTCGGTCGAGATGGTCGGGTAGTGCACGTAGGCGGCCGTGGGTACGTCGCGGAAGAGGAAGCGGGAGAAGCCGAGGGCGAAGGCGTAGCCCATGGTGTCGACGAAGATGTCGGGCACGAGCAGGGAGAAGGCGTCCCAGGCCATGATGAGGGAGCCGAAGGACTGGCCGGCGAGGGTGAAGTAGGGCCATGTGGAGGCGAGAACCCAACGGCGCGTGGACAGGTAGAGGAAGTTGACGGTGGGCGGGTGGAGGTGGATGTTGAAGCGATGCTGTTGAAGTGAAGAGGTTAGCAAGACACTGGCGGATGCGCTTGAGCGGTACAGTTGGGCACTTTTCTTACCTCTACTCTGGAGAGAATAGCCTCCTTGCTAACATCGTGATCACCCGTGTAGACTACACACTTGGCCTTGGGCCAGCGTTTCTGCGTAGCCCGAATAGCAGCCCAAAGGACCCTTTCTCCGCCTCCTCCAGCATTGCTGCGTCTTACGTTAGTACCCGACTTGTAACAGTAAGCTATCCCCTAGGTACAACTCACCAAAAGGGATGAAAGAAGCCCACGATACCATCCCAATCCTTATCGTAGACCTTGCCGCCCTTGCTCCCTTGTTCGGATGTGCCGGTAGCTTCGGTGTTGTTGTTGAAGGGTTCACATTCCTCTTTCTCCTCCTTCCGGCCCTTTGCGCCCTTGGAGTCCCGATATTTCCTTTCGTCGGCCTCTACCACCTCGAGAATGTGGCAGCGTCGGCCGTCTGTCTTCCTACGCAAGTACCATCCCAGCGAGGAGCCGACCAGCCGCCATATGAAGGGGATAAACAGGGCGAGAAGCGGGCCGATAGTAAACAAGGGGATGGCAACGTAGGTGAGGAGGCCGTTCGCCATGCCTGAAGCGCTATGTATATGTGATTCTGTACTGTTATGTCGGTTCTATGTTGGCGTTATGCGCCGTTGTTTGGGGAGTTCGTGGCTTGTTCAGAGCTTCGGGTTAGCTAGGCGCGAATCGAACGGGAGAACAGAGGTCATGAAAAGAAAACCGAAAGATTAAAGACTAAACGAAGGACTATGAAGTTAAATCGCCGCGACAACCCAAAGCCGACTACTGGACTGGAGTCTGGACAGGTTGTTTGACGGGGGTGATGGAGGTGGAATGATCTGGCCTTGTGTTTGGGTTCCCACCCACCACCGTGACAGTAATTATTTGGGAGGGTTGCTATCGCGGCAGCTACGGTATTTGCGGGCGTGTTTGATAGTGCATGCGGGCGCCATTCAGGGGAGTGCTTCACACCTTCTGCGGCTCTGACGTAGGGAACACTGTGCTCGAAGATGTGCAAGCTCACAATCAGCTGCCAAGTGTCAGCTGCAGCCTACAATTGTCAGAAAGCACTGCAAAGTGGATTGATTCAAAAGATGGGGTAAAACTCTATGTTGTGTGTATATTCAAAAGAATCTTGTAGAACTAGTGTTGGGGGCTCCCAGAGTATTAGGGAGCTCTGTAGCCATTTGGGGGTAGTTGGGAGGCTAATCCTCTTTTAGAGCCTTCTTCTTATTGGCTGGGTTTTAACCCTCTAAACTAATATATTTTCCTAATTAAAGTCTTATAAAAACGAGATTGCCTAAGAGAAGAAGCTATTCATATAACTATCCTAGGATTTATTTTCTCGTTAATTTCATCTAGCTCAATATATTGCATTACATTCTCCCTATTCTTCGATTCCTTATCCTTTACTAAATTTATTCCTAATAGCTTTATAAATTCCTTGTACTTCTTTATATCTAGTACTTTCGTTAATTCGTTTGTAGGTATCTTCGTCGTTTATAAGTACTTAATTTTAATTCTCTTAGTAAAGACCTTTTATTTTACTTAGTATTTATAGATATTTATATACTTGAATTTTATTATTAGTTTGGTAGCCTCTACAGTTAACGTTTTAATTATTTACTAATTATTATAATTAAGCGAAGAGATAGAACTAATTAATTTTATAGTTAGACTAATAATTAACTTTATTGTAAATATAGTTTCCTTCGCTACATTAATTATAGTGAAGAGCTTTACTTCTATCGTAGAAGTCGTTACTATAGCCTACTTAGTAACTTCCTAATAGATTAAACTATTAAAAGGCTTAATTGTAAAACTTTGTAAACTTTTTTTATTTATAGAATTATTAGTAAACGATAAATTGGAAGTAATATAGAGAATATTATCTCTTCTAAAGTAGAGTGTTATGTTAGCGGTTGCGTAGAGGTAGTAGAGTACATTATTTATAGCCTTATAATGATTTAGATTAGAGTTGTAACTATATTTAAAGGAACAGCTTATAGCGAAGGTAATATTTAGTCGAATAATAATGGCGGCGTAGAATATTAATTTTACTTTAACTTAATAGAGGTAAACTAAGTGAGGGAAGGCTCTACTTTAAAAGGGGACGAATTCAACGTTTAATATAAGGATTGCTATAACTCTTTTATTGCTTATAAGATAGTAAATCTTCTATAAGTATAAACGCTAAGAGAGAATTAAATGTTTTTTATTTAACGGTTTTAAATAATTTTAATACCTAAAAATTATTATAATTCGTCTCCTTTAATTATATAATATCGCTACTTAAAGTTATCTATATATTCTTAAATTTTAGCTATATAGTTAGGCTAGTAAACGAAGACGATATTATTGATGTAATAGAAGATAAGGACGCTATTATTAATAAGAATGTATAGTTCTTTAAGGATTAGTTCGAAACTTATAGTTTTAAAAATATTTACAAACTCTTATTACTAAAGGAGAGGAGAGCGCCATAGTCTGTATAAGGCCTTAAATACTTTAAGAACCTTCTTTAAAACTTCATACCCTAGGGGTATATATATTTAAATATTCTTATCTATATAGGTATTAATAAAGGTATTAATAATATTATATTAAATAAATTCGAAATTATATTGAACGGCTATAGTAATAAGGGTACAAAATAAACGATTAACGAAAGTAGAGGTATACGTCTTTTACCTAGCCTTCTTTATTTATTAATCTCTACGTACAATGAAACAAGCTTTAATTTTATTAAATTTACTATTCTTAAAGAATTTATACGTATGTACCCATATATAATCGAAAATTTATTTACTTTGAATACGGGGTTTATCTCTATCGACCTCCAACTAAGTCCTTATCTCTTTATAGTTGCTAAGATAGGCTTACTATATTTATTTAAAAAGGTCTCTAAGGATATAGTAGTTAAGAGGTTTATAGTTCTTAGGTGCTAAGGGAAGGCGGGACTGATAAATGAGTTGGATTTTACCTATATTTATTAGAGTATCAGTTTCTTCTTTAATAATAATTTTATAGTTGCAAAAAAGTCATAATAATTTTACTTTGGTAATTAGATTACCATTATATATAGTTACAGGTTAATATAGTCTATTAATATTGAAGGCTGCCTTCTAGGGCTCGATACCTTCGTAGATCTCTTCCTTAATATAGGAGTTAAAGTAAAAATTAATTAGAAATAAGGCAGGTAGTAGATAGTTTTATAGCAAATTTGGAGGAGTAGGGTACCCATTAAATATAAAATCAATCGATATAGGGTTATTCAAAACCTCTAATTAGGGCTTTAGAAATATACAGTCAGTTTCTCCTTCTTAATAGGTTTAGTCTTAATTAGATTTGAGAAGGGAATTAGGAATATTATACGTTTAAGTATTTTCGAAGTCGATTCGATTGCTAGTAAAGTTAGGGATTTTTAGTATTAGAACCGTTTGGTTATATTTTTGGAATAGTATGGTAAACTTATTAAATAAAATTTTTAGAAATTATACCTCTATAGGTACCTTTCTAGAGCAAATTGTATCTTTATCAAATAATATATTACGGGTATTAATAATTATATTAGTAACGGGGTTCTAAATATAGTATATATATATATAATCTTATTCCCTATGCTATACTAAATACAGCGCCTTATTAGCATGAGGTCCTTCTCTATATTCTCAGAGGGAAAACCGTGCAGCGTCCTAAATATAGTAGATAAACAATATTATGTAGTTAATAAAGTAACCAATTTATACTTTAAGGTTTATTTTCTACAGCCTTTCCTCTTTCTTTTAAGTAATTGTAATTATAGTAAAAGCTTTATAGCTATATATACGAAGGTAAGATATCTGGTTTGTATAGGGTTGTTAATTATCCATTTCGTTTAGCAACAAAGGTATAGAGACGTTTATATAGTAATATTTAGTTGTAAAGGAATTTAGAGGAACGATTAATAAAGTAAATTACTATAGAAATAACCTCTAATTATAAATCTTTTATAAAGTAGGAGTTTTGTATTATTACTCTAGACTTTTCTTTAATAATATTTCCTGAACGTTCTATACTACCATTTTTTATTTAAATATATAGAATAGAAGGTTTAATAATTATACTTTTTAAATCAAGAAACTATTTTATTACGTAGGATCTAATAATTTTATTATCGTATTCGAAGATTTTAGGCTAGATATTATAGTAGTTATTTAATATTATAAAGAAGTCATTGAAGAAGGAGGCGATTATTATAGCTTTCTGATCTATTATATAATAATCTTAGATATAGCGGGTATATTTGTAGGTAATAAGTATAATATTAGAGTATCCTTAGCAATTCTTTTAGTAATTGAGAAAGTTTATAGTTAGTCTTTCTTTTAGTTTATAACTACGGCCGCGGAGTCTTCTATTAATTTATTATTTAATCTTTAAAACAGTATATACATTATAATATATAGTAGAAGGACCTTTAAAACGAGCGTTAATAACGTTACTAAAGTAATTAAATATTTAGGGATTAAGGTAACTAAAGTAATAATATTAAATAATAATTTTTTTCTTATAGTATTTATAATTATTAAGCGAGTTAAATTGGTTACGCTAAGTAAGGAAAATAGCTTTAGAGAAAGATAGGGATAGGTTTCCGAAAACCGTTTAGCGGTATTAAATTATAAAATAATAAAAAGAAGAATAATTTAATACTTGTAAGTGTATAAGACCAATAATAATAAAAATACTTGTAAATAATTATTAGGTAGCCACTAGTCCTAATAGAAGCCTTTTTATATAGGAGGTAGAGAGATATAAAGTTAATTATAAAATTAGAGTAAAAAACTGTATTATTAAGACGGAACTTCCTAGGGCCTCTATAGCCTTAAATTATAATATCGATATTACTATATCTTTTAATAAAAATGCAAGGATTTTTAATTTAAAGCTCGTCGTTATAATAGACCTAACGAAAGTTAATAAAACGAGTAATTTCGTTGAAGATATAAAGGGAATTCCCTAAGTTGAGGATTGCATTATTCTTAAGGGAGTAAATATTAGAGCTGCCTTCTCTTATTTAGAGAGCTATTTAATATATAACTATTTTATAATTTAATATTATTTCCTAAGTACTTTCGTTAAAGAATTAATTACTCTAATCTTTATTACTATTATTGTATTCTATTTCCCATTTAATACGCTCGACTTTTTTCTTTAATTTTAAATTATTGCGGATATTCTTTTTAATTCTATTTTAAACTTTCTTAATAGGCTTCTATTTAGAATGAATTACTTTGTTAGGGAAGAGGTACTAATAATATTTAGTTAAGTAAATTCCTTACTAATAGACTTTATAGTACGCTACTAATAATAAAATTGAAGAATTTGAAATTATAACAGGGGTTTCGCAATTAATTATAAATTTACGCTTCCTTTTACGTTGGTTATTTTAGGTCTTATTAGAAAGAGTATTTTCGTTTTTAATACTACTATCTTATTGAAATAGGCCAAAAACCAACAATACAACATAAAACTGTGAAAGCGTGATCCTACAAGAGATACGACTGCAAGGCTAAGAGTCACAAATCAAAGTAATATTAAGTGTAAAAAGGAAAGGGAAGCTATCAAACGAGGGCATCGCAGTTCTGGACATATAAGTCAGAACTGCTACTCGTCGCTGCCTTCCTGATCTGTAAGTCTTATCAATAAGAACATAAGCCTCATTCTATCTGATGTGCCATGGTGCCCTGTGCTCTGGCGACCTGTCCAGTCATGCCATGACAAAAACTAATCATATACTACAACAAGAACTTACTACAGTCAACTAATCAAGTGCAATATCAATAAGTTTTTATAGACCAAATCGGATGGGATGGTTAACGCTGGTGCTAGGATGAGGGTGGCTAAGGTTTGGAAAGTGAGGGAAAGAGAGAGCAATTAGGTTGTAAATAGCTTTAAAATTAGAGAAAGAAGTAATTATAAAGTTAATGTGGACCGCGGATAAACAAAAGAAAATAATCTTTTTTTACTTAGTAAAGAAAAAGATTAGAAGACATACAACTTAAAATAAAGATAGAATGAATAATTAGATATTTTATAAAGATATTTATAAATGAAAATAATTATAAGGCATTTTAATAAAATATATTCGAAAAATCTATTAAAGACTAAATTAATGAGTTAACTAGTAAAATTACTTCTACGTTGCAATATAAGGGTCCTATTTAATAGAAAATAAGTTGATATATCCTATCCTCCTTTCTTTTTAACTTTCCTATTATTCTTTCCTTTTTATATCCTTTTTATCAACATAGCTATCTAATTAAGTCTATCAAGGCAGGCAGGCAATCATTCATTCAGATAATCCACATAATCATTTATCTTCCAATCCTCCTATAACTATTAATCAATATCAGCTGACCAATTCCTACCAATCTTGTAACTACATCCCTGATCTGTACGTATTGCAGAAAAAAGTCGGATAAGGCATACTATCCCAAATCATTATAAATTATTAAAGGTTGGGTTTATACCAAACGTTCCTTTATAGTTTTTAATTTTATTAGCCGATAAGAGATGGCGCTTGTTCAATCCTTTACGGTATAAGTCCTTAGATATAGAGCGAAAATTAAGAGTATTATCTGAAACCTTTTCATTAAAGAATTTAGAAATATTAGAAACTTAAGTAGGTTTAATATGCTATAAATAATTTAGAAGGTCTTTAAATTAAATATTAACTACAATAATCCTTAAAATTTTATAGTAGATTATATTAATTCTTATAGCGTTCTAACTATTAATTTATTTACTTATTCCTCTATTTCTCTTATTAAGTTCGCTTAGAAGGGGTTTAAGGTAATTATAATATTATTAGCGAACTTCAGTTTAAGTATCCTCCTTTCAATAGTTATAACTATCCCTAATATTAGCATATTATTCAGCTATAGATAGGAGGGATAAGAAATTATTAATCTTATAGGAAGGGAATACGGATTTTTATATTTACTTTCGAATATTAACGTTATTAATTTTAAAGGATTCGTAGATCTTCGTAGTATAAAATTAGTTAATACAGTCGTACTTATATTTTTATAGGTTAAAGGCAGTAAGGTCAGTTAATTTAATTATAGCGTTGTCGGTCTATTAATTAAGAGTTCGGTAAGTAGTTTCTACGTTTTTAAAAGAATTAAGGTACTTCTAGGGCTTCGGTTTTCGCGTTTACGTTTATAGCTCCCATTATTAGGGCCGGAGGTACGTAGATAATTATACCAGCTTTAAAGCTAATAAAGACTTCCCGAATTCATTTAATATAGTAAAGGGTTATAGCTTTAGTAGCATAATTATTAATACGAATAAGCGGAAGCTTCTAGACAGTTAGCTCTAGCCCTAATACGAAATTAGTAAGGTCGAAACCTTTAACGTAATTTAATAACTTATTATTCTAATTACGAAACTTCGAGAGCTTATCAAGGTAGGAACGGTTAATTTTAATAGAATTGCTAGATAGGGATATAACTTATTAATTTAGTCATTATAGGATAGTTTAGTATAGAGTTCGTACTTTTGAAAGTATTAGTGTAACGTAGGGATTGCAATTTAAACTATTAATTACCAAAAAGCACTACAAAGTAGATTGATTCAAAAGATAGAGTAAAACTCTATATAGTGTGTATATTCAGAAGAGTCTTGTAGAACTAGAGTTGGGAGCTCCCAAAGCATTAGGGAGCTCTATAGCCATTTGGGAGTAGCTGGTAGTCCTCTTTCAGAGCCCTCTTCTTACTGGCTGGATTTTAACCCTCCAAACTAACAACAATTGGGTTAGATACTTGGTGAGTTGGTGTAGAGCACGAACCTCAGACACGGCCTTGGCATAGTTATGCCTGGGACCCTGGCATAGAGCCGGCAGGCACGATATTCAATTTGATTGTTTTATCGGGAATGCTTCACCAATGAACTTCAAGAGGATCCTCTGAATGTCTAAGTGGACTTCAAGGTTTACCAAAAACAACATCTCAGCCATTCAGCAGTAAAGTGCTGAAGAGAGAGGTTGGAAGGGAAGGGGTATTCATGTTAGACGGATAATGTGAAACCCCGTTTCTTTTTCTCTTCTAATCCACCCCGTCTCGCTCATCACCAGCTCATCACCATGGCTGCTTTCGGAGGACGTATAGTCGGCGGTTTGAGCATGAGCTCGCTCGCCCGGCATGGACTCTCAACCACATCAGCCTCCCTTCGGCCAGTAGGCTTCACAGCAGCTACCCAACTACGTCTCAGGAGGAACGATGTCAATAACCCAGTCTCATCAGTCCCTTCAACACGGCGTACCTTCGTCAACGAAGCCGTCACCACCGTCGAGCAGCTCCTCCTCGCCGCCCAAGCCAACCTGCACATCCCATGGTACATCCTCATCCCGGGCTTCGGAGCCACCATCAGCCTGATCTTCCGCGTTCCCGCGGCCAAGTACACCCAGCGGCTCGCCCAGCGCCGGTCCCTGCTCAAGCCCGTTCTAATGGCATGGGGCCGGAGGCATTTCCAGGAAGTCAACTACGCGAAGCAGGCCGATCCCGTCCGGAACGACTACAACCCTCCCGTCGAGATCATGAAGCGGATGGAGAAGACGAGCAAGCGGCTACTGAAGGAGTGGGGCGTGCAGCCATGGAAGCAGTTCGTGCCGTTTCTGGCTTTCCCCGGCTGGCTGGTCGGTATCGAGGCTTTGAGGAGGTTGTGCGGCGGACCGGTTGGTCTGTTGGGTATGTTTTTGGGGGCTAATAAGGATGGGAAGGCGGCGGCGGAGGCAGCCTCGAAGGCGGCCACAGAGGCGGCAGCAGGGACAGAGACGGTAGTATCAAAAGCAGCAGAAACCACACAACAAGCAGTATCACAAGCGACCGAAGCGGCCACCAACGCCGCTCAAGCCGTCACGGAAGCAACCACCATCCCCGTCGCCGACACCATTGTCAACCCCCTAGCCGACGTCCTCCCCGACTCCCTCTCCAACTATTTCCAAAACCCCCTCCCTACCACCATGGAAGGCTGCCTCTGGTTCCCCGACCTCATGGCCGCCGACCCTCTGCACATCCTCTCCTTCGTTCTCTCCTTCACCATGTTCGTCAACGTAATGCCGCGCAACCGGGAAGGCTGGCTTCGTCTCCTGAACCCAGGAACGGACGACCTCAACCCCAACAACATTGGCGAGCACGCATCCAAGATCAAGCTGCAAAAGTCCGTAGGACTCAGAATGCAGAGGGCGCTCTTGCTGCTGACGCTGATCGTCGGACCGGCAACGATCAACCTGCCGGCGGCGCTGCACCTGTACTGGATCACGACGAGTCTGACGAGCAACGCGATCACGTCGGTGGTGGCGGCCAAGATGCCGTTGCCGCCGTATCTGGGACCGGCGAAGGGGAGGGGGGATGATCCGTATGTGAGGCCGAAGCTGCCGGGGTTGGATTGGGAGCCGGATCCCACGACCAAGAAGAAGGCGGTCTTGCGGCCCAGGTCACCACGGGATGGAGTATAACGGATTCTGTACTGTATATATGTAGTCATGTGAGAGATAAAATACCTATGGATGGATGGAGGATAGATAGACTGGCTCTGACGAGGCCAGATGGAAACTGTATAACTAACAAGACCAAGGAAAGAAAGTAAAAACTCCATAAACGCCTTTCTCCTGTCTTTGATCCCTTCCATGCGACTTGGCAATAGCAGCAGCAAAAACAGCAACATCAACGACAGCAACAAAACCAACCATTACAGGATTACCCTGTCCTCCGAGCCATTCATTCCCGTCCGTGTTCATCATCAAAACATCATCAACAAACGCATCCTTCCTGTGCCCCGTCTTTCCGCATCCTACACCCGCTTTTTCGTATCATACCAAGTCATGACCCACCCTAACCCAAGAACACCGCCAACAACACAATCGTCAAGATAACGCTCAGAATCAACAACAAACAACACGCCTTGCCCCTCGCATTCTTCTGATACCTCGCCGCGCTCCTCAACTCCCTATCCGCACCCGCCGTATCATCCCTCACATTCTCCACATTATTCGCAATCGTATCCAACATCTCGCCCTGCTCGCTGACGATCTGGGCCACCTGCTGGAAGAGCACGTTCAAGTCGCCCACACCCTGCTCGATATTGCGGATCTCCTCTTCACGCTCCAGGATGAGCGCATCCTGGAAGTCGACTTCGGATTGCGGCGCCAGGTGGGTGAGTTCTTGTTCCTGGTGCTGCTGGAGCAGCTGGGGTTCTCCGGAATCGAGCAACGGGTGCGAGGAGTGCGAAGGGTCGGTGGCGTCGATCACGGAGCGGGCGGCGGTTACTGAGGCTTTTTGCTTGTCGAGGGCGGTGCGCTGGAGGGATTGGAATTCGGAGAGGGAGGACTGGAATTCGCGGGAGAGTTTTTGTTGCATGTATTTTTGGGTGGGCTAGTTTTTTTGGTGGTTAGTTTAAGAGCCCGGCGCTTGGCAATGGAGGGGAGGGGAAAGGGTAATGATAACGTACAGTGACATCTTCCCACGTTTGAACCTTCTTGACGCCCTCGCCAACTTCCTTGAACAAGTCGCGCGACTCCTCGATCAGCTCGTGGACTCGTTCCCGAACCCGCGGGGTGTCGCGCCGTGTGCCGAGGTGGCCGACTTCGCCTTGGAGTCGCTGGTTGTTCCCGTTGAGCTTGAAGAGCTTGTTCATCAAATCTTGGGAGAGGCGCTGGAACTCGGGGTCATCGGTGTACTGGCCGCCGCCGGTGTTGCGACGGCGCCCTGCCTCGAGGGAGGAGAGCTGATCGAATGACATGGTTGCTGGTGGTTGTGCTTGTGCTTGTGGTTATGATAGTAGTTTGTCTTATCGGTGCCTGATGTGATGCGCAGTGATTGTCGTCGGTAGGATGGGACTTGGTATATATCCGGTTCTTGTAACGAAAGGGAGCTGAGAGGCCCTTCGGAAAACGAGCGATCAGTTGGTGCCTATTTTGTTGATGATGTTATCGTCAACAGGCGGTGGTGGTCGGAGGTTGGTTGTAGGTTGAAGCGAAAGGTGACTTGTGACTTGTGATCTGGGACGACAGTGGAATGGTCGCAAGTGGTTGCATTTGATTGCGTTGCCCACCACCAGTCGCTGTCCCGCAGTGGCTGCTGTGCGCTGTCAGCCTCCACTGTCAGTTCTGGCCAAGACCATCCAAACTACCCCTGTCCTGCCTGTCCGAAGCTTCGGCTTGGCTTAAAGACGTAATGGGGGCATATTGACTAATCATGTTAGCCCGTGTGGATCCAAGCAGAGTGACAGGCTGACAGCAGCGCGTCGTGTTTGGGGAACTGGAAGCTTCAGTCGAGCGCGGCAGGCAGGCCCACCCTTTTTTTATATTTACAACTCAACACATCGAACCCGCAGCTGCATCAAGATCCGATCGGGCTCGACCTCAGCTCGATTTTGATTTGGACCAGTCTCCCCTCCCCTTCCTCCCCGTCCTTCTCCTCACGCGCACCACTTCCTCCAGACACCATCCACACGCAAACCATCAACGACGGCGGGACTGTCGACAATGCGCTGTGAAGATGGCGCCCGCATCTGTTAGACGACCGCCTTACAAGGACTTCCTCCAGCCTGCGCTCCATCGCCGTTTTAGTACCACGGCCTTGATCCTGCTCGCTATCGCATATGTCTATGCCATTGGTCTGGCCAGATGGAACTCTTGTAAGCTAGCTACCTTGAATACCTATACTCTCCTCATCCGATTCTACTACCTGACACGCATCAACTAACCATGATGCTCTCCATCTAGTCCTCTGGTCTTGGTTCCCCATCGGCCCAACCGGTATTCGTACCGCCTTCATCTGGTTCTCCGGCTCGCTCATCCTCATCCTGCGCATCGCACAATACCATCCCGGCTACCGAACATCCGACTCGGCTTTCGATACCTTCCTTAAGCATTACCGCAACTTCTCGACCTTGGAGACCATCGTGACGTATGCCTTCTCTGCCTGGCTCTTTGCCCAAGTCTACCTATTCTCCCAGCCTAAGGACTCTGGGTTGGAATGGGTTACCTACCTGTCGTACGATAGACAGAGGCTGAACGAGAAGGCTGTCGCATTCACCACCCATCTTGTGATCCTCGGCGTCTACCAGGCCATCAGACATCTGTATTTGGACACCGACCGGCTCTTCCTGGGCGTTGCCAAGCCTTCAGAGGGAGCCGTCCAAAACAATAGCAGTGATGTCGGCACCTTGATGAAGAAGTTCTGGGGCGAGATGCCTACCATTTTCAGGCAGTCATTCAATCAGACGATTGTCAGCGCGTTATTGACTTTCGTCCTCTACTTTTTCTTCCTGCGCAAGGCGGTCTGGCGGCTGTCGCTCTTCTTCTTTCGCCCATTCTTCAACCTTCCAAAGACGAATTATGTGCCATATTCGTGGCCCATCTCCTTCAACAGTGCCATTTCGATGGTCCTGGCTAGCTTTATGATCCTGATCGTTTGGATTGCTGGCAACACTGCGTTTACCATGTTCATGGCCAGGGAACCGACCAAGGATCAACGCCCTTTCACCTCCGGATCCAAGGATCCCAATGGCAGTCTTTTGAATGGACTCAAGCACAAGAAGTTGTTTTTCAAGGTATGTTTGCTTTATCGCCAACGCTGTGACGTCCTTTTCGCTAACGGTCAATCAAGTGCTTCGCCATGTGGGAGTTGGCTCTGATCGCCCGCGATTTCCCGGAAAGACGCAAAGCCATCTACGAAGACCTCGACCGAAAGGACGGACCGGCGTGGTCGCAGGTTTGCTCCATTTGCCTCGACGTTTTGAAGAGCCTTGAGACGAACATTGGCAACTATGGAAAGGCTCCTGAGCCTGTGGCTGCTCCAGTGGCACAGCCTATCGAGGAAAAGGTTCGAACTACTGCGCCTTTGAAGGAGGATCCGATTTACCTGAGAGGCCCTGCCAGGAGGCGGAACTTCCGGTCTGAGGTTGAGAAGGCGGTTACTCAGGTTGCCGTTGCTCCTGGTCAAGGATCCCCCCTCAGCCCATTTGCGAAGAGGGCCGTGGACGCGGCGAAGCATCAACTCCTCGAGGTCCAAAAGGCCGCCACTGGAACCGACGATACTGCCAGCCTCGTCAGGAGTTGGGCTATGAAGGGACTTCACATGTGGGTGGGGATTCCATTCCGCCAGGAGTACCGGAGAAGGATGATCCATGCAGTTCTCGGAGAACCTTACGGCGAGCCCAGTCTTTACATCAATGCAGCCTACGCTCTCAGCATGCTCACAAGCCACAGTCTGCAGGAGGACAAGTATGGCAACGTGCAGAGGGATATCGCGACGATTATCCGGACATTGACGAATGTGACCAAGAAGCTGGAGAGGTTCAAGGAAGGGTTCGAGGTTCACTGGACGGATATTGAGGGTATCAAGGAGTGCCCTGAGGTGGATGCCATTCTGGAGGCGTTGAGGGAAGCTTTGAGCACGCTCATTGTCGAGTTTGGTCCGTACGCGCGGGATTTGAGGCTGACGTTGACGGATATGCGCTTGGCCAGGGAGGCTGCGAATTTTCCGGAGCCGCAGCCAAGGATGGACGATCTGCTAGACCTGAGCCAGTGGAAGAGGTGACGAAGATATGTTTAGATGTGATTACTGAAGCATATTGTATGAATAAGCACACACACACACGGAGTAGGGGTTTTGCTTAAAAGGAAAATAGGGAGAAAAGCTGGATGGCATTGTTATCATGTTATGGAGTGTTTTTGTTCTATGATACCTCAATGAGCGTACGGTAGTGGTGCTACATACAAATAGACTGTTTACTTGCAGCGGTGTCCCCCCCTGAACGATCAAGCCATGCAGATGATGCAGGGGCTCGGTACGTAATGGTGCGGCTGTGCAGGGATGGGCGAGCCGGCGGGAAATGAGGTCACACGTGCCATGATCCACGGGCTTTAACCCAACTCGATAGTGCGCTTGAGAAAGCTCGCTCCTTTGTTCTCCATCGCCGGTCCTGTTCCTGCATCTTTCAAGGTTCTCCTTTGTTCGTGGTTTCCGCTCCCAAGTTGGTTTGTTTCTTTCTTAACTTCGAACTTCATCGGCATCGCAACTCCTCCAATGTCCTGATCAACCTAATCACCGACGTCTAACCCCCACCCCCCTTTGCGGCTCTTTGTCTTCGGTCCCGAATCCCGAATCATCGCATTCCAATCCCGCGCCGCCATGACACTCCCCGACGCCCAAATTTCTTCTGTCGCAAGTTACGAGCTCCTTCTGGAAACAGCGGCAGCTTTGACCTTAACAACGGTCAGCTGTGATCGCTTCTCTACGTTTGCCTCATCTGGCAAGTGATTCGCATATCCGGCTGCGATCTCGAGAACATCACACAAAAGAATGAAGTCGGCCGTCTCCATCATCGCCCACTTCCTCTACAAACTCGTCTACTACTTCATCTATCTCGTACTTCTCGCCTTCCTTATTGTCAGTCCTATCGATTTAATCCGCCAGGCGATCATCACCAAGCAGAATTACAGCATTCTCATTGTTGCGCTCTGCTACCTCGTCACCATCCTCATCATTGTCTTCATCTACGCCACTCGACTGTACTACAACAAAGCGGTGCTCGACTCGATTCCCAAGTCATGGGTCCCTATAGAGAAGGGCGACGTGCCCCGCGATGTCAGACAGTTGATCGTTGCCGGTCTAAGCAGGAGCGCCGCCATTGCGTATGAAGCGAGACCAAGGTTGCCTTTGCCTTCGCTCCTAGCTGCTCCCGGTTCTGGGCCGGCTTCTGTCCCTGCAACAGCAAATGCGCCGCACCCTACATCGCGAAGGCAAGAGGTGGAAAGGAATGATAATGAAGGGGAAGATGGAGAACCACAGCAAGAGCATAGTGGACGGATAGCCACGGCAGCGAAGGAAGCCTCGAAAGAAGCCGCCGACAGATTCACTGGGAAACAATCTCGCTGGAAACCAAAGGTGCGTAGGGGAATCAGTGCGGACACCATCGAGGGTGGGGAATCCGAACATAATTCGACAACCACGCGCCCATCGGGTCATGACGAGCCGGTGAGCATCAACATTATTTCACCACGTGGAGGCCCCCATATCTGGGGAGAGATCGAACACCCTGGCTGGGCTTCACCCACTTCCCCGGATCTCGCGAATGTGCAATACGATACAGTCATATGCGAACTGCCGAATTTGATTGAGGCCAAGGCTATTACCCTTGCGCCGCCGGACCGGACATCCGAAGGCGAGGGAGGCGAGGGAGAAGCAGGGAGGATGGACCCACCACTATTGGATCCGGATGCTGTGGCGCTGCTACAACGACATGAGAGCATGGGACTCCGCGAGTATCTGACTAGTTTGACGGAGCTTGGTGTGGTAGCACCCTCAAATGCTTTGTCAGAATTTATCAAGCTGTACGAGCGCGCTCGGTACTCAACTCGGCCGGTATCGATTGATGAGTTCAGACGCTTGATGCATGTCTTTGCGGAGGTGCTTAGAGGCATGAGACCGCTTGACCCGGTGGTATTGGACGAAATTGTCGGAGAGTATGAGGATGACGATAGGGCGGAAGATGATCCGGAAAAAGCACAAAACGACGGCACCGAAGGGGACGGCAGTAACGATCGCCGTTTCTTCTCTCCCTACTCTCAGCAACAGCAGCAACCATCACCTCACTCCTTTTACGAAAGCGACATCGACAACGACGCGCCCAGGCGTAGTTATTCGTCCGGCGATTTACGCAGGGACAGCGATGGCGGTAGCATGTACCACGGTGAAAACGAACTAGAGCACTACTTTGCCAGCCGCCAACATCAACATCGGCAACAACAACCACCAAGAACTCCCACACCCAAAACGCCCAAAAGAAGAAAAAGAAAAGCCAAATACACCACAGCCACCAGCTCATCAGCAACAGGCCCAAGCCCAGGCGACCCCAGCTCCCTCCTAGGCCTAGACCACCAAAGTCTAACCCGGCAACAAACCAACTCCTCCGCCTTCACCGGAAATTCCTATCATTCCTCTTCCTCCTGCCTTAGAAGCACCCACACCCACAACCACCTCCGCTCCGAAACAGCAAAAACAGCAAAGACCCATTTCAGCAGTCGCAGTCATCATCATCACAATCATCGCTCCGCGAACCGCAACTCCTCCGGGACGTACTCAACCACTTACTCCTGGCAGCAACAGCAGCGACAGTTTCGTACGGCGCCGACTACGCCTAGGAGTGTGGCGATGATGGGGACGGGGACGGGGCTGTATAGGGCGGGGACGAATGGGACGGGGATCAGCAAGTTGTCGTTGGCTTCGTCGTCGGCTTCTGGTGGTAGTGGGGGTGGGAGGAGTGTGAGGAGTGTGAGGAGTGTAAGGAGTGGGGGAAGTAGTGGGAGCAGTGGGAGTGTGATTAGGCTGGCGGGGAGAGGGGATCAGACGGATTTGCCTTATGTTTTGATGCCTGCTGCTAGTATTTGAGTTGGGCTTTTGGTTTTGGTGAGGGATGAGGGGGTGGTAAGGTAGGAGGACTGGTAACGTGGGGAGGGGAGGGAAGGGGTTGGTTTTGGGAGAGTAGGCGGAGGAGTATAGAACACGACATAATGCTGGCGACAGCTTGAGAAGGACGCATGGATGCATACGAGAGGAGTTTGACGGGAGTTATTATACCCATTTTTATGGCTTAGTGTCTAATTTTAATCATTACTGAAGGCCGTCGTTGTCCTTGGTCTATGGATCTGGTGATGTTTACGGTTGTATATACGAGTTCATGTCGGGCAGATCCCTACCTCTACGGAACCTACGACACGACACCTCTTGACGACGTACTCGGCAACACCATTACTTCCCTCTCGAGGGGTCTGATAAAAGCTATCTGCGTACCTAGGTGCTTAGTTGCCAGGGAAACCGCGAGGATGCCCAACCTGGTTACTCGTGGTGACTGTTCCCCCTCCAAGAACCGGACTTGACCTGGTTTCAACAACCTCCTCTGCCTAGTAACTAACCACCGACCGGTGACTGTCCTGTCCAGATATACCGGTCAATAGTTTATCTTGCCATGCTAGGCACGTGGGTATCTTCCTTCTCAAGAACCCGCCTATAGCGTTTCATAACATCAGACGAACCATCTCGTAGCGAACAGTCGTAAGAATAAACCGAACCCCTCACGGTCTACAAGTAATACATGAATCACACCTTCGAGATCCTCTTCCACGTATTCACGTGTCTTTATCACACCTTCGAACCCAACCTCTAGGCAGTTCCTGGATGGAAAAATCCATAAGAGGCTCTGGCCGACGTGTTTTCAACCAATTACGAGGCATATGACAGTTGTTTACGAGGCATATCGCAGTTTTGTAACGGCCATTTTCAAGAAAAGAGAGGGGTATTGGATTGTACTGTTTGGTTTATTCTTACGACTGGACAGCTCGCGTGGGTATCTTTCTTAATACTGTGTAGAAATCTGCCTGGAGGTGTTTCATACTTCGGATGAAGAGGTCTCGTGGTGGTCCCGGTGGGGACTTGTGTCTTGTTACTAAGGTATAACAGGTGCCCATTAGGGTTCTTTCCCGTCCTTCTGCCTATTGTACCTATTGTCAGTACCTCACTCCTCGTCCCAAGGTTGGGTTGATTTAGGTTCAGTCACGCTCCTCACCACCACCCAGCAGATCGGGTCTCATAGTCGTACAATACTAGGTATTGCTGAATAAACTAGTTGTTAGATTTCAAGGATGGCTCAGTGATCTGCCTATTGAAGCTTGCTATTGTGGTCAACGTCAGTGATTTGCACTATTGTTCGTGAAAGTGATTGTGAGGACGTGCAAGCAAGCAACCATATAACTTCCACTTCGTGTCGGCGCGACCTCCTCGTCCTCGTCTTTCTCTTCTTCTTGTTTTGACTTTTGCTCGCTTGCAACCCAGCAACAAGTCGAACGAACGCTTCGTGAGTATGAGCCTTTTCATCTTCCTCTTCTTTGTGATCGTCCTTGTAGAGTCGACACCCTCATGCCCCCTCCTTCCTCACATCCACTTCACTCTCAGTTTGAGCAATCCAGGTTGTCCGTAGCCTGCAGTAAAATCAACAGTCGCTTGGGGCAACCTCATTCCCTTGTTTGCCTTTGCTCTCTCGCGTCCTCCTTCGCGTTTACCCCTCCCCTCCTCTTCATCTTCCTTTCAACCTTCCGCGTCTTCGCGTAAAACCTTCCACTGACCATATATCTCACTTAAGACGCGAGACAACAACCATGAGTGATCACACTCCCAACCACCCCAACCCCGGCTCAGTCCGGTTCATCGACGACGACGATGACAAAAACCAACCCATCCGCTACTTCATCAACCCCGATGAAGTGAGCATGGACGCCGACAGCGCCGAGATCGAGGAGCCGGAGGTCAAGCCTCCTCCTCCTATTACCCGCCGTAAGCTCACTTGTCTTTTTGCCCCTCTTCACCGACTGACTCCGTTTGATAGCAATCTCGCCTGGCCTTTCTACGCGCGGCCGAGCCGATGCCGTGTCCGCTGAAGAGGGCAGCAGCAGCAAGCCTAGTGAGACTCGTCACTTCAGTGACTCAGAGATGATGGCCTACGTAACCATGCGCGGCATCACCGGCCACGGACACTACCCTCGCGACGAGGCGTTGGAGCCGTTGGTTAGGGTGATGTATGAACCGAGAGATGCCCAGGCTGTCGAGGAGACAAGCACCGAGAGTTCATATGAGACGGCGGCCGAGGCTGCCCAAGAGGCCCTGGCGACCGAGCCTGTCCAAGAGACAGCCACCCAGCCTCCCCAGTTTTTGGAGCTCACAGAGCCTGTCCAAGACGACAACCGGTACGTCGACAACCCCTTACACACTACCATCATCGTCATCATCTTCTTCCGTCTTTTATATGGGGGCTTCCAGGGGATTTCGGTGTACTTTTTGTAACCAACCAAAGGGATGGTGGCACATCCCAGCGGAGAGGGGGGGGGGAGAGAGAGAGAGAGGGAAGCAAGGACATATACTTACCAGTGGGGAAAATGGTGTGGCAACCATTATTACTGAAAGACACAGGCAACTTATTAGCAATGACACAAACACGTACCAAGGGTACCAAGACCAAGAACCCCAAGAGGACGATGGCAAGTCCAAGACCGAAGACGGCAGAGATGGCAAAGGCAAAGTTCCGAAAACCCCCCCTTCTTCTCCCACGAGCATCAGCATCACTTCCCCCATCAGTCCCATCATCGACTCCCCGTTCGGCCTCCAAGTGCGCGGCCGTTACTACCGGCCCCATTCCGCGATCTCCGAAGAGCGCGCAGCAGACTGGGAGGGGCAAGGCTTCTCCCGGCCTCTTTCGCCGCGCAGTTTTCCCAACGGCTCTTATGGCTCTTCCCATGCTTCTCATGGTTCAGCGAAATCGAATTCTGACGAGAGTAGGGGTGGTGGTGGTGATGGTGGATACAGCAGCAGCACGCCGTCCACTCCGCCCAGGGAGTTTGTGAAGACGTCCTTCATCGGAGAGGACGATGTCAGCGATAACGAGGGATTGGATGCTAGCGGCATTTCACCCAGGACTTTTTTGAAGCTGGCGGAGGGATGTGCCACGGGTAACAGGCACTTTCGTGTTGGTGGTCCGGCCAAGGTGGAGGTTCCGGGTGTAAGTCTTCATTTTCTTTTGATCGTCAGGTTTCGTAGATGAGGAACATTCACTTACCGACTGTATCAGAACCTCGAACGCACCCGCCCCGCCACACCCCCCATCGAGGAAATGCCCGACGTCCCGCCCTCTCCCTCATCCCAGGACACCTACGAGTCTCAATACGACGCATACGACGGCAGCGTCATGACCGGTCGCTACTCTGTCCCTTCCAACCCTTCGGTCAAGTGGACCGCCACTGGCGTTGCCCACACCAACTTCGCCGGCAGAATCGAGAATTTTACTTTTGACAGGATGGACCCCCTTGCCGGTCGCGAGCTGTGCAAGCGTCGTTACGGTCAGCCTGCGAGTGTCCAGGGTCCTCAGGGTACCTCTACCGATGACGACAGCGCTATCGCCTCCGCTTCTACTCCCACTGCTTCTGCTGCTGCGGGACCGACGGTTCTAGCAGATGGCACACTCCCGGTTTCTAACATCGCCGACTACTCACCCGTCAAGGTCCCGGGCGAGAGCAAGACCGTGTACGTTTACGTCGGTGACTTGCCACCTCGCATTCCGATTGACGAGCGCAATATCCCGCCTCTCCGCAAGGCCGTTCCGTATGATCCGGAGCGTCAGATCAAGAAGAAGGTTTCAGTGCCTCCGGGCTTTGAAGCGCAATTTGCATTGCAGGCTAGGGAGGTGAACTTGGCTTCTGCTTCTGCTTCTGCTTCTGCTTCTTCTGCGAACCGTTTCGGTGGTCAGCACAAGATTGATCGGAAGGGTAAAGGAAAGATGATCGCTGAGGCTTCTCCTTCTGTGACCGCCGCTTATGGTCAGAAGATCGATTGGAAGGGTAAAGGAAAGGAAATCATCTTTCCTGGGGAGAGTCTGAGTAGCGGCAGTAGCGGCAGTAGCCTCGAGATGGTGGAGCTCAAGGCTGGTCCTCCGCCGAAGCTCCCTGATGATCATGTTGAGACTCAGGAAGCTGGCGCTCCGGAACTGCCTTATGGTCATGTTGAGACCTATACTTATGTGAGTATTTCCCTTTCTGTTGCAGTTGATTTAGCATTGACCGCTGACTCACAAACTCAAAATAGGAGGAGATCGAGGATGCGATTACCAATTACCCCGGTACCTTGGCCGACGGCATTCCCGGTCACAAGGCGCGTGAATTTCTCGAGGCTCGCAACAAGGCCATCGTCGACCTGGAGAAGCAAGAGGTTGAGATGCGTGTTGAGACGGCTGCCCTCGAGCGGGAGGTTGATGAGTTGGAGAGAATGTAAGTCCCGTCGCACCCCTTCCCATCACGACTTCGAAGTTAACGCAAACTAACCAGCCGCCTTGTCCTCCTCCGCATGGCAGTCGCCCGCTCGTCAAGGAACTGATCGAGTGCGAAGTCCACGCTGCCATCAGCGCCCGCCTCCGGGCCGAACTCTCCAAAGGGCCCCTAGCCTTCGGCGGTTTGTTCAACCCCTCTATCACCACCAACGAGGAGGCAGCTGCCATCATCGACCGGATTATGTCTCAGCCTCCCCCTACCCGCGGCCGCTCTCGCTCTCAGCACTTTCCCTCTTCTTCCTTTGCCACCACCTCGGCCCCGACCAACAAAATCCGCAAAGAATCCGACACCGACCGCCCCGCCCAAATCCGCCAATACTTCAACGACCAGATCGAGCAGCTCAAGTACAAAATCGACGCGCAGTGGGTGGCCGTCATGAGGGAGGGTCAGAACCAGACCAAGTTGAAGCAAAAGAAGGACCAGAAGGTGACGGCCATTGGAGATATTTTGGAGGGTTTGGAGAGGATGGGGGTGGAGGATACCGATAGGGTGCTTGATGAGGCGAGGGCGATTGTTAGGAGGGAGATGGAGGAGGAGGACAGGAAGAGGAGGGAGTGGGTTGAGAGGCAGGAGTGGTTGGCGATGAAGGAGGGTTGGAAGGAGGGTGCGAAGGGCTGGAAGGAGAAGGAGATGTGATGGGTGGATTTCTTCGCTAGATTTTCTTTTTTTCTTCTTTTCTTGTGTTGTTTATTTGCTTTCTTTTCTTTCCTTGATGTGGTTGATCTTCACGCGGTTTCATTTGCTTGTTCGACTCCGCCGGGGTTAGGGTTTATGCCGGGGATTCTCGGATTGGCAGGTGTCCTTTGGCGTTTAGGGTCGGACTTCTCTGAGATACCCCATCATACTGTCGTCGCGTCTGGACGAACCCCCTTAAGCTGATAGGTTGATGAGTCTCCATGAATAAAGATCTCATGGCTGATAATTTCAAAGTAATTGTCAGCCATGTTGACGATTCCAATTTGTTGTGTGAATGTGAGGTGTTGACGTGTTGTTTGACCCCTTTTGGGATGTTCAGGAGAAGCTTGGGCCCTTTGTCCTCAACAAGCCAGGTGCCCCTGTGCCCCGGGGCTTTTGAACGCTATGATCGCCATCGGACAGTGTCATCTGCATGTCTTGGCACCATCGATGCTCCAAAGCCAAGAACTCCAAGAAGACTCCAGCGGTGCGGGCGGGTTGACGGCAAACCTATCGCAACTCACAGCGCCCGGCGGCTCCATTCATACGACCTACCGCTTCGGGCTCAGGCTGCTCAGCAGGAGGAGAAAGGTGCTCCATTGAGGTTCCATTCAGTGTTCCAGCTTCCACTTCTCCTCATCCGACCGCACCGCATTCGGTTTCCCATTCCCGTCCTTCGATCTCTCTCTCGACAACTTTCTGACAAAAGCTTCCCCGCAAGACTCGACCGACGACGACTCGCGACTACCCGCCCGCCGACGCCTGCATCTCTCGCGCGCAGTGCACCCCGAAAATGCTGCTGCTCGTCAGCAATGAAGAGAGAAGCAGAGGATTAGCGACCTGGACGGCGATCCATCAACAGAGGCAGAAGCTTGGTTCATACGAATACGGAAGAGGAAGTGTATAAGAGGAAGACGGCTATACCACTGAGATAACAAACAAACGCACATCGATCAACCCGAACCTCAACCATGTCGCCTCCAGACGCCTCCGCCAACAGCAACATCCGCGTCTTTGTCCGCTGGCAGGACCACGTCGTCTTCGCCGGAGAGGAAGTCAAGTGCACAATCACCTTCAAGAACGTCGCACGACCTCCCGGGCCCCCGCCCACCACGCCCACAAAGAACCCCCATCCTTCCCCGAGACATCTAGGCGCCGCTGCCGAGCAACGATTGCGCCAGCCATCCCCCCTTGGTCCCGGTCACCCTGTTCAGTCGGCTACACAAGGAGGCAATGGCCGTACCAAGGGCCATGCTGCTGACGGCCTGGCGCCGCCGCCATC
>RANY01000577.1:0-23921 GCA_009805235.1 Neurospora pannonica FGSC 7221 | reverse complement strand
GGAATCTCTCGCTCTTGTCTTGTTGGATCACGGTTTGGTGATCCACTACGACAAACTGATCACGATGGACCTCCTTCATGTACCTGCCTTAACCTACCTTCTTCATCTGCCTGCTTTAGCCTACCTCTTCCCTTCCATCCTGGCATGTCATAACCATGGTGGTTGGCTTACAACACACTGCCGGCGCAGCCGCCAACACCTTTGTAGAAGAGTCGATTGGCGGAGAGAGCTGCATGCCAGGGCTGCGAAACAGGGTGAGTGAGGTGGGCAATGAGTTTCTACTCTCTGTTTGGGGTGAAGGAGAGTTCAAAGAAAGATTGTTCCAAAGGAGACAGCTTGGCGAACTGCAAAACCTACCCAACGAAGACCTAATTAAGTTTCTGACACCCATTCAGCCCGAGGATGGTATATAGGGTAGTCTCATAAGGCTGGACATTGCGTTCAAAATAAGCAGTATCAACCGTAGCTGTATTATTATTTTTTCTGCCAGTTTTTGTTCTTAATCAAGTCCTCCGTGGTACAGATAGCGGGACTCGGATCCCGAACACGCAAATCAGCACTGCGAATCTTGTACGATAGGTGCCATAAACACCATCGTGAACGCAATTGATCCATAGAATCGCGTAATGAAAAGATGCCCAGGATGTATCCCGAACACGCAAATCAGCACTGCGAATCTTGTACGATAGGTGCCATAAACACCATCGTGAACGCAATTGATCCATAGAATCGCGTAATGAAAAGATGCCCAGGATGTGCTTGGTTGTGGTCGCCTTCTAGTGGAACAAATCCAGCTCCGACAACTTGGACGTTCGCTTCGAAAGCCGGTAGCCCGTTTATTGAAGTGTCGGGTGCTCTATAAGGTGTTGAATATTCTTCTTCTAACTCGTTAACATCTACGATAGATAAACTGGGAACAAGCCAACCGACGACTATTTCGTCAGTATCCACTTTGTGTAAAACAAGTATAACCTCAACTGTTACAACAATTTCCTCTCTACCGAACGACTCCGTCTCATTAAACAATACTAAACTTCCGATTACAATAGTCGTCTCCCACCTCTGGAATAGCTCGTTTACGTTAATCCCATCTAGAACTCACACAATCTCAGCTCTTACGTCAACATCCGATTGTTAYCCCTCTTTACTAAGCACTACAGAGATTTCGAGTACAGCGCTCGCATCACACCTGTGGCAAACCTCCTTGTCTTTATCCAATGAACGATCAAGTATGYCAACAGTCTCATCACAACCAGTTTTTGCAGGGTGCCTGTTTATATAGACGTGAACGTAAGCGGGAGTTGGGCAAAGAAGGCAATCTTGGTGTGCACATGCGAAGCTACCTCTTTCCAGTCAATGTCCCCTTTGCCCCTGACGAGTCCATTATGAGGGTGAGAGACTTGGAATCCTCACGACGTCCACGCAGAGCCGCATGGTAGCACGGTCTACTTGAACATTTCCGAAAGGTGATTAACCTCGATTGATGCCGAACTGACAAGTGAGGAGTGGAGCATCGATCAACCCAATTCAGCAGTGCCGTAGCTAGGACTGTAAGCGGAAGCGCAGCCTGGCTCCACGGCGACTTGAAGCGCCGATGCGTGTCATATGCGTGGGATGCAAAGGGAAGCCGGATTGGTTGGATGATGCTGCCCACTGCGTGAGATATCCTCGGCGTTCAGATCTCCCTAACGATGTTTGACAGGTGGATGGAGACTCAAGTGGATCGAACGAAACGTAGGCTTGAGGCCCGGATTGATGGAAGAAGAAAAGACTCTTGTGCGCGTTTTATCCCTCAAGTCGGGCATCGGTCTTCAAGCTCGGTGTATGAAGACGACCGGATACAACTGCATCGAGTAGACAGGCGATATGAACGCGGCATGCCAGGCTTCAAGCCCAGCGAATAACAAGGCGACCAACTGTACAATTTCACCAGCCAATCAATGGCACCATGCCGACCCTGCACCCTGGCTTTGGCGCAATGCAAACACTTGTAGGCCTTGAGCGTCAAACCAGCGCAGGCTCGAAGCCAGGCACGATGCTATCGCTGCCGCCAAGCGGAGGTCGTGGTGCGATGCATGGCATCGAGCCGGCTTTAAGCCCGAATGGGGGCGTGACCCCGGTCCCGTGATACTGCGAGAGGACCTTATTGGGATATTCTTCGGGAATCACAGTACTCACCACAAGTTACCATCACAACAACCTCGATTTAAAGCCCCCTTCGTCCCGCAATATTCAATGCATCTCTTGTTCATCCTCAACACTCCACTCATTCCTCGACTTCGATAGGCCAGTCTTATCCCACGAACTCTCAAGACTCACGGCGCACCGTCCCACTCACTCATCCCCTGTTTCCGGCCATCAATCAGCGCTTTTGGTTGTGGGCTATTTCCAGAATAAAGCCCTCGTGTGAATGTTATTGAGCTCAGCAACCGACAACGATGAGTTCCCCCGGTCATCACATCACCCCGAATCTGGAGGACCACGGCAGTGGTCCCTGGCCGACAGACTCTAAGCGGCCCATCCACGCTGCTCCGGTCCCTCAACCATTCGTCTCAGTGCCGGCGGCCAATTTGGGTCCCAACAGATGGATTGCCGCTCCCAGTTCTCACCCAGGCTTCATTGTCCCAGGAGCTCAGCAGCACACGGCCGGACATTTTGGGATGGTCCACCACCATCAGCCTAATTGGAGCCAATACGCGCCTTGCATTGTCACACTTCCCGTGACGCCTCCTAACCCAGGAGCAGTGTATGACACGCGCGGAAGGAGCAGAGTCCCGCCTCAGGCTCACGTTCATGCGGCCCATGGATCCCAAGTCCAGCACCAACATCTGTTATACGTTAATCCCAACCATACCAACCCTGCATACTTACGTGGGTAGCAATCTGAAAAGGCTGCTCTCGCTCAGTGGTACGCCAGGCTGTCTTTGGAGGAGACTGATAAGTCTCCCATTGCTGTGACTACTCCTGCCACAGCCACAGCTACTGCTGGAATGCCCGCCCAACAGGCTTCGGTTCCGGTTGTCGCAGATACGACAGCCATAGGAGCCACGGGACTGACGGTGGCCACGGGAGCCACAGGAGCCACGAGAAGCATAATAAGGCCCGATGGAACTCTTCTTGTTCCACCTCCTGACCCAGTCCACTCAGGCTGCGAGCTCTCCCAGCCCATGGCTAAGGCGATAGAAAACTTTTCCATTCCTCATTGCTGCAACTACCTGCAAGCTAAGGATCTGCTGAGAGACGAAGTAAGTAAGAAGGAACAGCATTGACTCACCGAGATTGCTTTCGGTCTTTCGTGAAGGCCATCAAAAAGAAGGGCGCTAATGATTATCCTTTTCGAATGGAAAATAGATCCTGAAACAAGTCCTCGAGAATAATCAGGAGAAAATTATGGAACTGCTGCAGAACGAGCTTGACAAAATGAGCGAGGAAGATGATTCTGACCTTGACTTGGATGCCGAATATGGGGAGCCGGCCCGGGACTCTGAGGACTGGACATTCGAGGGTTAAGGCGAGGACCCAACGCCAATGTGACGGACATATGGGGGAAGCCGTACGGGGCAGGGCTGCGGAACAGGAAGACGCCTGCAATTTGGCGGCGTTCGACGAGCCAACCACAGCTCTGGGATCTGTGGCGTTTGCTCGTTCTTTTCTCGCATCTCTTTTAATCAATCAATCCTTCGAGAGGTGCGGAAATGTAGCCGATAGTGATTGTGGGGAGCTGTGTTTCTAGATATAGCGGTCAGAACCCTCACCCGCAACGAAGAAAAAGATGTTACCCACTAAACAAGCATGTCGGGCTTGATAACTATATATCTCAAACCGGTGACCCACACTTCACCTCCCTCTTCTTCTTCTTTTTATTCTCTTTTTGGCACTCCTCCCCCACACCACCCCGCCGACCGCGACGCGAACGATCGCGACGACGATGAACCGTCCCCAACACAACTATTATCCTCCCTAGGGTCAGTGCTTGATAGTACCGGTGCCGTGAGTCCACGCTTGCGTGGATGCATAGCCAGTCCGTTTCTCCTCGTCGACACACTGAAAGTTGGYGTCCCATGATTCGAGAGCCATATCAAGTTCACCAACTCCTACCCATCAGGTACGCCTGATGTAAGGACTGGGGTTCTTGACAGGCCATCGGATCGTGGGAAACTCGCAGACAGCTATGTCGGCTAGCAGAGAGCGGCGGGACTATCATCACCGACACCAGGTCTTTCTCTCTCTTTTGATACCAACCCACCCCTCTCGCCTCGCCTCCCTTATCCTTCCACCACTTCCCTTCCCTCTCCCCGTCTCCTCCTTCCACTCCTGGTGCTGTGTGTTCTTGGGCACACAGCCGTCTCGTTTCTTCCTGGCAATAGCTGGAAGGATGCGTCCCACGCGTCGAGAACCACCGTAAAAACTTGCGAACTCCTACCCACAGGCTAGCCACCTGCTGGAAGGACTGGGGTTCTCGATAGGCCGTGGATAGAGAGTTAGCGGACCATAGCGCTCTCTGTCTACCTCCGAGTGTTGGGAAGCCTCCGACAGTCACATTGTCACGCAAGAGCGGCAGGATGATCACCATCAAGGCCCCAGCCCCGAGATCATGTGTCTGGCTGTCCAGCTGAACTCCAACGCAATATTGCCAGCTTACAGCGCTGATTCGTCAATGCCAACAGAAAATGTCTTCGGCGCCTTGGATCGTCTTTCTTCAACTTTCTGGAGCCATAACGTGGACTACCAAGTTGTCAGTCCATCCTTTGTTGACTTTCCTCGTTCTCCATTCCGCCCACTCTCCGGGTCCGTCAAGATGGATTGATGGTCCGTTTCCCAGACCTTGAGTTGCGGAGTCGACTAACACGTCTCATACTCATACAAGAGATCTGCAAGATATAGGAAAAGGCATCTTTCTACCTCTCTACGAAGGAGCGATAATTTAATGCCGCGGATCTCCCAAGCTCTCCAAGGTCTTGCGTAGGGATCTTCAGAACCTCTTTTCCGGTCACCGTCCGCCCCTTCTCCGGCCCACCCTGGGCTGCCGTGGACTTCCAACTTCCAGCTGCAATTCGATAACTTTGACGTCTGCTAACCTCCCCGACTTGGAAATCCTACAGTTCTTCCACTCTTCCTCCTGAACTACTGCAACACCCTCTTTGTGGGAGTTTCGAACACGTACTCACATTTAGTTACCTGGCATACTCAATAACAGCGTTGCTGTACGAAACTGTGCCTGCTCTTGAAGAGACGTGGATTGAGTGTCTCGTGGATATGAGCCGCGATCGGGTGGCCATTGAGGACGAGCCAAGCTTCGAAACACTCGGGCATCCTTTCCCGTGACATCCATGATGGTGGCTCTTTTCTCTCCAATGGAAGCCCTCCATTTGCTGGGCGTCAGCCCCACCTGCCCGCTTTTATCTCAGCGATCGAAGCCCATCTTGCCAATGCGCTGTAACCCGCACAACACAGGGCGTATTTGATAGCACGCTATCTAAGCTACGTTATTGGGCTCGAGAACATTGGGCTGGTGTCAGTGTTCAGGCCAGTTCTTTTGTTGGGCGGGGGGGTTTTGATACACTAGAACCCGCAAGCCACCCGGTTTTTCTTCTTTTTTTTATTTTGTTGAGTGAGCTGCCCCTGGCAGAAGGTGCGTCCGCCGTCAGTGACGGGTAAGGCTTGGATGTTACCCCGAGACTTTTGCAGATAGGTAGGATAGACAAGCACCTTAGACCTCGAAGTGAACTAAGCCAGCGACGCCTGCCGGCTGAGTGAGATCCGATACATGTAGGCCGGGTTCAATATGGGCCGCAAAAATGCAAGTCTTGCAAGCCACAGCATAGTAGTGTAGAAAGCCGCAACAGCTTTCAGACGAAAGAAGACACGGGACGGCAGACGGATGCCATGCCATGCACCACATGTCAGGGGTTAGGAGTGAAAAAAATGGGTGAAATCTGATTGGGCCGGGCATCACCAATCATCGTAGCTTACAAGCTGTGGCACAACATTACCCCACCAGACTCAACCGCACTCAACTACCTCCCCCGGGGCATCGTACTGCAAGCCTAGGGATACCACTGTAGATTCCCTTTTTCATCAACTCTTCACCACGAGCAGTTCGTAGTTCCTCCACAAGCCCTCAAAACATCTAATGGCTTGGCCTCCCCGAGACTTGACTATTTCTCGAGTTTTAAATGGAACTAAAGCCCATCATGCTGCCTCTTTTGTTGTTCTCACTCTTCAGTTCCAAGCCCCTGTTCATATTCAGACATTCGTTCGCAAGAAAGCAAACACCGACATAATGGACTTCTTTGCTAATCTTCAAGGGTTGTGCCCGGTTCATTTCCCTGTCAATGCCAATGACATGACCTTCCTCGACAATGAGGTTGATCAGGCTCAATGGGGCGGTCTTGACCTGGAACAAGCCCCCGACCAGCTCGTCTGTCTTCGCCCAGAGGTACCTAGTTTCTTGTGGCCTTCCTATAGACTCTCCCCTGTCTATAATTCATATTAACAGTCAGCCCATGGTTGACTTGTCACATACCTGGTAACTCATAATGTGGATACCCATACTAACCCTCATGCTTGTGTCCCAGTACCCCGGCCATGATGATGTCAACCTGGATAACGCTGGTGATTTGGTCCTCGCTGGACCTTCCGCTGGGAACAACACGGATATCGCCGGACATTCGCTCTTACGCTCCGCCGCAACCCCTGGGGTTATTTCGAACAACCGCAACTCCCCAGAACGTAACGAAGCCTCGGGTTCAGCCTCTACCGATCCGGCCTCATCCCACACTCCCACACTCCCAGCCCCAAGCTCTTCACCTGCGACCACTGTGGTTCCATCTCCGCGAAGACGCCGCGAGACTTCAAGCGCCACTTGGCTACCGCAAAGCATCGCAAGAACGCCAGCAGAAACGACCGAGAAGAGATTCAGTTGGACTCATCACCAAACCGTGGCACCGGATTCCGCTGCCCAGTTGCATCCTGCGACAAAACATTTCCGCGCAAGGATAATCTGTGGAGGCACATTGCCAAAATGCATGCGATCGCGGATGGAAATGAGTGATGGCGCGTTGTCAGGGTTCAAGAAGTGGAGGTGGATAAATGCTGCTTTCCTGTTAGCGAGGGACTTATAGGAGGGATAGAGACACCACGATTGAGTCACATGTCGAGAGTAAAGAGGAGTAGATGCGATAAGAGAACTTGATGGATATTGATCCTATTCAACCCGCGGAGAGCTTTCTGACCCGTATCGTGTTGGTTGGTGGTCTTTTGTAGAGGTATCAAGTCAGCAGTTGAGTTGCTCGCAATGTCGGGTCGAGGCAAGGAGTTGAGGTCAGTGCCGCGTTTTCGCAGGGTCATCAAACCGATGACGGATACTAATACAAATCTGCTCGTCTGGCTGCTAATGACAGGAGTTCTCCAAGAAGATCATAAATCAAACCGAAACCCGCTGGGCTGTGCAGAGATGTCGAGAAGGTAATCTCGGGGTCGGCGGCGCGATCGCCCGGTCAATTGTCCGGGCCATACCGCTTCCACTCCTCGATGAGAGACAGACGTGCGAATAACCTCAAGACGGGTGTGCACAGCACGGGGTTGTGAATTCGTGAGAGGTTGATCAAGGCTCGGCGTGGGCGCGGGAAGTTTGTGACTCTGTGGTCGGCGAGTGGTCCGAGCAGTTGGAAAGGAATGAAAAGTGACGCAGGTACAAACACGTGGGGAACCGGGATGGAGATCAATGAAAATCAGGGGTGGAGAAGAAGTCTGGAGGAGGTTTGGTGCTAGATGATGAGCACAAGAGAAAGGGCAGAGAACTAAAGGTCCGTGCTCGCTTGTGTTCGGGCGATCGTGATTCCCTTTGTGCACATCACCGTGCTCGTCATTGTTTCATCAGGGGGCAGTCATTTCCCCATGTCTCGCCACTAGCGAGACGATCGAACTTTTGATAAGCAACGGTCTTGCATTCTCCTATCGCGAAACGTTCTGGAAGACAAGAGTTGATTGGGAAAACACCTTGGTGCTTCCTTGTGCGACGGCGTGGTTAATTGCCCAGGTCGTAATCGAATAGACGGCCATAATCACTCACTGCCGGTCCAGGTGAGACAGGAAGAGGAAGAGTCGGCGACTCGTATCAACCGGACAACTGAACTGGTTCGAGGCCGCCGCGCGCATCCCACTCTGCTGGCACTGTTGATCGCCCACATCATTAGCTCCTCGCTTGGTCGCCTTGACTTACCCGGTTGGGCCCAGCCACGGGTGATTGTAGGCGATGCAGAGTTTTTAGCCGGTATCCGAACACACACCACATCGGATCATGGGAGCGACAATAACTTTGTTCACTTTTGTTCTCTCGAGATCGTAGTGTAGAAATGCGCCGATAAAGTGCGTGGCCCAGGTTCATCCCAAGAATCGAGCACAAAACCAAAACGGCATCTCAAACTCGGGAATCCACTATAGTGAATGGATCCGTGCTTTTGTGTTTTGCAAAAAGATTGGATGGCCCTGTTGTGTCAGCATGGAACTGAGGGCAATTGATCCATGCTCCCTTTTGATTAATCAGTGGGTCTGGATGTCGTACCCTTGCTTTTCGTGCCTGGCGCTAGGGCCCACTGCCCAATGACAGCTCCAGATCAGAGCAGAAAGGCGGGGCCTCTTTATCAGTTTCGGCGTCGCGGGCATCCAGAGCTGCAGAGGCTCCATTCCGAAGGGCAGGTGCGAGTGGAGGAACTGCTGCTGGGTGGGTGAGCTATTGAATTGTGGGCAACCACGGCAGGGTGCAGTGGCACCATGAGGCTCCTGTGCCGTCGTAACGAACCATTTCTTCTTTTCCTTCTTCTCGAATCCTTCTCCCTTCCCCCCAACCTCCACCAACCACCGCCCGGCTCTCTTTGAATCGACTGCAACGTCAGCCAGCAGGCCCGATAAGTCGACCCTACACTCGTTCTCTACAACTACCAGGGCCATCCCACACACTCTCTCTCCAAATCCCCTCACTACCAGTCTGTCATTGAAACAAGCCTGAGTTTCCGGTCATTCCGCGTCCAGCAACAAACCCACCCTTTCATCTCCGAACTCGATTTCCGCGGCATCACCAATCTTTTACCATCACATCCGACTCCGAAAAACACTTCACTCTTTGCACGCGACGACAACGCCGACGCTTCCGCTTGCGCAATTGATTGACACTCGTCCGCGACACGACAACCAACCCTCTTCCACATCACAACACCATCAGAAATCCATCACAATGGGTCTCAGCCTCTTCGACCGCATCTAAGCCAAGATTGAGCTCTTCTGTCTTGAGCAGCGCTACACCCGCCGCCGTCATCGTCGCTCCACCTTTGTTTCCAACGCTACCTACGTCGATGGCGAATACGTCTACAACACTCCTAACACGACCGGTTCCTCGATGAAGTCGAGCACGACCAACACCACCCGAGAAATGCCCTTCTCCCCCGACGTCGGTGTCAGCTCTCTTAAGGAAGAAACACTCGCCAGGAAGGTCTCCAACAGGTGGTCTACCGTGCCCGGATTCGGCAGCAGCTCGACACCCTCGAAGCAGCCTAGCATGGAGAGCGTATCGCACCAGCAGCAAGACTTCGAGAGCCGGTACCAGCAGAACTCGTGGGGAAGGAGCTCGAAGCGCGTCAACTTCAACGAGGCCGATCAGTAGAAGCGCTCCGCTCGTTGGGTTGTTGCCGTGTATGCCGATCACCGCTGTTCGTACTTGACAAGGAGCGGCATGATCAGGCACGCACGCACGACTTATCTGGGTAGGACATGGCTATTTCGAAAACGGATGTGTCGCCTGTCTTCCCATCCACATATTATTGACGCCCACATGACACTCGATCACGGCACGAACTTCGACGTTGGAACCGATCGCGCTTTGGCAATCCATTACATGTTCCACTTGGGCCCTGGATGCGCGACACGCCGATTATCGACTTGATGACGACGAACTAATATCCCCTTTTTTCTTGATTACCGCGCCAGTTCAGTTATGGTTAGAGCTGCGCACTCACGACTGGCATACTATCCATCGATAGCATCCCATTCTTTGATGGACACGAACCAGCTTTTGTTTTTGCTTTTTTTCTTGGTTTGGCGCAGATGCATTGTGTGCTYTCGGTATCATACATGCCCTGTACCTTTGACGGAGGAGCAAAGAGGACAACATGTAGATGCGCCTGCATCTCCAGCGGAAGTTCCTCTGACCTCCAGTTACTTTTGGGGTGGGAACTGGGCCCTGCATGCATGCATGTCACCATGCACTGGAGCGTGCTTGAATAGGCCAGTGATGAAGAGGTGGTAAGGAATAGCCACAAGGTCGGCGTCCACCTCCATGGGGGAAAAGAAGGGGAAGATGAGGAGGCGGAGGAAGGGCGGGCCAGACGCCGCTGGATAACGTCGCCCCATGTTACTAACGCCAACTGGAAGAATACGTTAGGCTATGTATTACGTTCTTGTAATTAGATCGGGAAAAGAAGAGGAAGATACGGCAATGACAAGACATTATATATGCACGAACGAACAATGCGACAATGTGCTTGCCGTTTACCTGCGTATGTAGAGGGATGTTGCGTGCTTTCGCCTGCGATGCGCCTTTGCGTGCATAGCATGGGAACTACTTCCTGTCTCACTCTTAAAAAAAAAAAAAAAAAAAAAAAAAAAAAAAAAAAAAAAAAAAAAAAAAAGGAAGAAAAGGAGAAAAAGGAAGAAAAGGAGAAAAAGAAGACAAAAGACCACAGATACAGGGGTCCGAACACACACATACACACTCCCGGCCTGGTGAAATCGAGCGAGAAATCGAGCGAGGACATCGCTGTGTCGTGAAATGGGCTGAAAATGGTAACCCCCTGGCAAAAGGAGAGGCACGACCGGAGGGGTACTAGTAGAAATTGTTTTGGCCGAACGTCGGGTGAAGGCGACTTGGGCTGAAGCAATTAAGTGAAGGCCGCTTTTTAGACCGAAAGGGCGGGAAACGAAAGTCGAGGTCGAAAGGCGGAATTTGCGGAGAGGGCGAGGATGAATTAAGAGCCGTGGATAAGTGTGTGCTCCGTTGAGTGAAGGGATGACTTGGGTGAAGACCTTGTGGATACAGATGGAAATGGAAAAGAGCGGTTCGTGCTTTATTATACAATTCGTCTGGCCCGAGGAGCAGGTAGCGCTTGTACCGTTGAAACGAGTCAGGACTGATGTGGCGGAAGTGGATTCGAGACGTTGTTGCATGTTCTTAGTTACCACTGGCAATCCACGGGCTAGTGCATCATAAGTAGACCAAGGAAATTGTTTCTCAAGCGGACGGTGACCTAGGAAGGTAAGGACAAAGTACCCCGGACAAAACACGGAACGGAGGAAACAGAGACACAAACGTAGCTTACAACGGGAGACGGTCGGGGATATCCATCTTTCGTCAAAACGACAGCTAGTCGGTGTATGCTGATTTGCTCACTTGAGCCGTTACGGTCCTCGTCAAAGGAATGGTAAACTGTTACCCGGCCTTTCACCTTTGAATTCCGTTTCCTGTTGCTCATCGAGGTACCCCGTACGCCGAACACCATCGTACCGCCTCTTAACTGTAACACTCGGAGGGATATCATTGGAAGTGGAGTGTGCCATGACACTTGACGACAAAGTCATGTTGCATCCGTACAGACTATGGCATGCTCCGACCTTGTGTGTACTGCACGTACTCAGCCTTGATTAACACAGACAGATCGCTGCCGCCGGAGAGCAGCGGCGGTCATCGTGGACGCACGGTAGACGGTGCCAGACCTCCACGTTGGATGTCATGAGGGGCATTCGTCCAAGGCTGGTCCATGACAGTAGCCAGCCAAGATGCGACGGAGAAAGCGAACGAGAGAAATCAAAACGGCGGAAAAGCCAAAGTGACGCAGTGAGATACCGATGAGACAAGAACAGTTATCCACTTGATGGTGGGTGCCGACCGGGTGCAAAGACAGGCCAGACATGGCCAGACATGGTACCTGGTTGCTTAGTTGGCCTGGCCGGTCGTGTCTGGTGTGGTTGTGAGCTTGCCAAGAAGGGCGACCGGTGTCATGGCTTGGTCCATGCGCATGCCAAGGCGCCTCCTGATTGGGTGCATCCTTAGCGCTACCCTCTGTGTAAGGCCATTGGCTGCATTGATGTATTTAACCATGCCCTCTTCGAGGTTGCACTTCTTACTCTTTCTTCCTTTTTCTTCCTTTATCTTTAGTTATTTATCGATACATCAGATTAATCGTGTGCAATCCCGCTTCGGAGATTTACGTGCGTGACAACCGGGACAGACGGACAATCTCCGTACAGGCACAACACCAATTGCACTTCTCGCAGAACTTGTCAGGGCCTCTTTTGAAAGTTTTCATTGGCTGATTAAGGTAGGAGGACCTTTGCGTCCACTGCATACCTATCCGGCCTGGCATACATACCTCTATGCAGCCTTTGGCTAACTCTTGTCCTCTTCTTCGCTCATTGCAGCTAGAATACCTAATTAACGGTGGTGTGTGTGGAGCGTTTTTGCATGGACCCGCTGTAGCATTTTCGAGTAAAGGAGAAGTCGCTTGGTGGGATGTTGAGAGGAGTTTGCTGTGAGTCAATTTCCGTCAGTTACTTCTGACGGAGAGAATGGATTAAACGGAGCTGTGACGGACTTCGTTTTGAACGAATGGTGAACGTGAAATGTTAAGAATTCGCAGAAGTACCGTTACACGAGTTGGACAGGTATAATTCGCGGAGGAGGCCAATTGTCGAAACGGGACCCGCACCACCGTTCCGCCTTCCTCTCAGGTCCCTGGACTCGGCCCACTTGACGCATCCAGCGAACGGTCGTATATACACCACCGCAGCTTGGGAAATTCTTACACGACCACGGGCTTCGTCGACTATGTGTTAGAAAGAATGTCTACTACACCCGTTCTTAGATCTTTGGCCTCTCCTTTTCTCCCCCTGGTCAGACAAGAGATGGCTTTTTATAAAGGACAAGCTTTCCTGCTTGCAGGTGGTCCAAACATCCCTCTTTCATCCATCAAGAAGCTCGCCAGAAACTCACCAGCACACATCCGGGAAAAAGACGGATCCGATATCCAATTTCACTTCATACCTACCTACACTCAGCTACGTCCTATTAGCTCCAATGGATAATAACAACTCCGATATGAATTCCCATTCACCCATCACGGATGATGACATCTCCAAGGATGTCTACGACGCTCTTTTGGGCCTTGCCGACGACGAATATCATAGCGACGGAGCATTAACCAACGACCTTGGACAGTCACACGAATCTACCAACCAAGAGCTTAATATCACTAGCTCTGTACGTTCTTTGATCTTTATTGTCCTCTGTTATTCTCAATCCACCTACTACCCATGTTGACCGCCGCTAATATATCCGACGTAGTACCCTATCGCCAATTTTTACACGTATCCGGACCCTCCCCCGTTCGTAGAGAAAGGCTTATCTGGTGACGACTGGTCTCAGCACTTCGCTCCCACTATCGGTCACGTCCAGGACCTTCAGGATGAGGGAGTCATATCATCCCGTGAAGAGGTAGCTGGAAACATCACCTCGGTCCTCAATACTGTCCATTATGACAGTCCGCCCCAGCCATCGTCTCCGGCTCCTCTTCATACCCTCAACTCTCCGGAGCCCCAAACCCTCCGGGCCCTAAACCTTACACCTAATGACCCCAACAGCATGCCCTCCTCAACCCCAAACACCGCATCCCCCACCCCGTCTCCACCAAACAGCGAAGGTCTCAACCCCGACGTCCATGGTGGTCGCTACAACTGCACCGACTGCGGCATCAGCGCAAAGACGAAGCGCGACCATAAGCGTCATCTTATGACCAAGAAGCATCAGAAGAAGACCAGTGACCGTAGCGGGAGCGGGACATGGAGCGGGAGCGGGACATGGAGCGGGAGCGGGAACGGGTCAGCCTCTCCTGCCGTCCCGGGATTCCATTGCCTGGCACAGGGTTGCGAATACTCTCATGAGGGCGGGAAAACATTTACTCGGGAGGATAATTTGTGGAGGCATATGAAGACTCTGCATTATATCAAGGCGCGAGCGTGAAGGCTAGGGTGGGAGGGTGTGGCGTGGGTCTGGCTTTGAGCCGGGTGACTTTTTGAACACTTGCATATGATAACTGGGGTGTGAGCATGCTTGGTTTCTTAAGCTCTTGATGTTTTCCATTCTTTTACTTGTTTTCTTGTTGATGTTTCTCTTTCTTCTTCACATCCTCTGTTGTCATTCTCTTTCACTTAATCTCTTCCTTATCCTTTTCTCCCCCTCTCCGAACAGTCTTCAGCTACAGACATCTCTTTTCTTCAGCAACTAGACGATGGTATCACGCACATGGCATTGCGATGTTTGGGAACTGTATCTAGAGCGTTGGTTAATACTTTCCCTGTTTGTTTTATATCACGGAACATTACATCCCAAAATTGTTGGTGCACGCCTCCAGCGTGGCTCGCTTAGATGGTCCGCTAACAAGCAGCCACTAATTTAGCGCTGGTACAGTACCATCTACGGTAGCCGCTTACTGCCAAGCCTCTCCTGGTATCGGCCTGTACCCAACTTCCAGAGCTGCGACCGACAGCAACACCGAACGCCAAATGCGATAATCTGAGCTTGGAGTTCCCATGATACCAAGCCGATATGCGTGGACACTTGGGTATACGATCAGATTCTCCTCTTAGTGGGATGAAACGTCAGTACAAAGATGGAATATTCGTGCATGTCCCAGCAGCGCTTCGTTGCCGCACAATTGCCGATGTCCTGTGGGTAAGAAGGACCGGAAGGACAATCTCCTGTTGTCCTTCCGCCTGCGCGGAGAGGGCGGGACTTGGCAAGGTGACTTGCGCCAAGACCGATAGAACAGGGTTGTGACGGAACAAAGTCACTTTTTCGAGCCCTGTCGCTCTCTGCAGCTTTCTCTCGGAGCCTGGAATATTTGGAGCTCTCCCATTCGCTGTGCCCTTACGGACCACACCCTGCATCCAAGTTTGGACCCCAGTCTCGTGGGCCGTCTTGTGTAGGGGTGCGTTCCACCTTTTCTGGGACGCAAGTTTGGGCAGCTTTTGGGAGCTCCCGGTCTCAGCCCCTAGCTTTAGACTTTGCGTATTACAAACACGGTATAACCAAAAACAGACGAGGGAGTCACATCTGTGCCCCCGCATCCCGCCATACGTGGGGAGAACACTGGACCTGGCACTTTGTACAACCCAAGCAGGTGTTGCATAGTGCTCAGCCGGCGAGACCACTACCAGCCGAGTATCGGTTTGGAGCCATGACTTTTGCGGCAGTCAAGGTCACTTATTGGACGACCAGGATGACTAGAATTGATGATTGCGATTCGACGGACAAGGGGCCGCAAGGTCGCAACCAGAGTCCCGCCAAGCAGCATTGAACGATGGTTGGATCTAAGTTGGTAGGAGATTGGTTAGGTAGAGTAGCCGGCAAACTTTCACAGCACCTTTTCAGCCCGCATTTTAGGGCACCTTTCAGCCCGCGTGCTATGTCCTCCAAACGGGTGGTTCTGTCGTGCAACAACGTTATGGAATATGCCGTGTAATTAACATGCATTGACATGGAATGGCAAGATAGGTAAGGTACCGGGCCTCATCAACGACACTAACTACAAAGTTTGAAGGTCCCCGACAATCAGTTGGACATGTCCTCTTTTTCTCTTTATATAAATGCGCCTCAAGGGTATTCTCAAAGCAGCCATTTCCTTTTTTCATGAGACTATTTCGAAAACCTGTGGCTTTTCAATCAATCCCATTTAAGATAACTGCCCACCTTGGTTACCGACCTCCGTTGTTAACTCGACCTTATCACTCATTTTTCCGCATACCTGCGAACAGCTTGTGTGTCTAGACTCTTTTATACAGTCTTTACTATTGAGACATATTGTCTTTTCTTTTTACTCAGCCTTATCCTATTGAAACACCATGAACCCCGACCGCACATATACGGATCATGACGCTGTTATCATGAATCGCGGTCCAAACACAGTAATAGGCGAGGTTCCAGCGCTCAATTATGAACCTTTTAACATAGAGGGCATAGTATGTATCCGAGTATTTTATCAACCTTTGAGTCCCCTAATCGTTCTCCTTTCATGATAAGTTGAATGCATCTTTTACCGCCCAACTAACTTCTTTCTGTACTTTAGTTCCCCGACTACGAGTGGCCTCAGCTTGCTCTTCTCCAAGGCTTCGATGAGAATCCTAGAAAGCTTGGCGAACCTACCATCAACGAACAACCTCCCCTGCACATCGTCGATAATACTCCACCCGAGCCTTTGCCCGAGCTCCCCATGGCTGCCGAGTATCCTCCAAAGCCTAGCACGGGCGTCAATGGTCATCGTTACACTTGCCAAGCCTGCCATTTTTCCTCAAACATCAAGCGCGACTACGGCCGACACCTTAGGACTCGCAAGCATCGAAGCAATGCGAGGACCAGTGGGGACCATGGCGCTTCGGGATCAACTGGACCAAACACCACGGGCTTCCGTTGCCCAGTACAGGATTGCAAGTTCAACGCAGGTGGGAAGACATTCTCTCGGGACGACCACTTGTGGAGGCACATTCGGAAGGTGCACGATATTAAGAAGCAGGTGTAAAAAGCTGAGTGCCTCTCGACTGCACTCTGCTACATCCCGTTGTTGCGCATTGCCCTTGTACCGGCTGCAACATAGCATAGAACATTCCTGTCGGGTTCCATCTCATGCCGGGGTACTATTGTGGGAAATAAGTTACGGGTATTTGGACCGTGGGGTGCGGAACCAGCGAATTAATGCAGGGATAGGTCCGTCCTGTGTCAGCCCTACAGAACGGTTTCTGTACTGTAACAATACTGGACCCCTATCGCCACTTTCGGCAAGGACGAGCTACTAAAGAGAATGCAATATGAGATAGCGACGAAAAGAGGGGCGGGACGATGCTTCTTATAACTATAAGAATCGTAGTATAAAGTTAGCTTTACAATACTTTTGCGCTTGAGATGAATAAACCATAGCGTATGGTATTGTGTATTAAGTCGATAGGGGAGATCTGAAATGAACTTGGCCAGCGGTTTGTTCTTACGGTACCGTGGTACGCAAGCTCAGGCAAGATACATATGGAAACAAAAATGAAACAATCCTCTGCCCGTGTAGTGATCCCACATGCTTCAGGTCTTTGAAGAATGCGACATGAAGGTGAGGCCTTGGAAAGAAGATTACACGATGTCACAAGAAAAGACAAAAGAAGCATACCTGGAGGGAAATTATAATGCCAAGAGCTGTACGCAGTGGAGGCATGCGGGGAGACTCATCACAAGTAAAGGCAAAGAGACAAACTTGGCGCTCAACCACCCACACCGCTCGTTCCCCCGCAACATTCCATCTCTTCACCTCGGCATCAATCATCCAACTGCATCGAACCTCTTCAATTACAATCCACGACTCAACAGAAGCGGACGCCTGAACGAACGATGCTTGACTTGCGCGAACAAAATATCACGATCGCGACGACCGCGCATGACCATCGCGGACTTTGCGCGTCGGGACCAAACAAGCGGATGCCTTGCAACCATGTCCTCCGATCTCTGCAATCAGACACTTTCTCAGCCCCGACGGAAACCAGCGACTGCAGGCCGAGGCCAGATTGAAGTCGCCGTCATTCTCAGCAAGCCCGATCACCGGCGCGGTGGAGGTAAAGGCGGATGGGATGGAAACGGGACTTCCCTCGCGGCCCGACCCGCGCTTGACGTCCCGTCCCGTCGAACCGTTGGCCAACGTCCGAGAGTTAAACGACCGAAGAATGCGAGAAGCCTGGATCGAGAAGCCCCGACCGAGACAATGAGACTGAAAAACTCGAGCAAGTTCCGGCGATGCCCCTTCTGCTCTTGCGTGACGCGCGCGCTCGCTGTTTATCTTTGCTAGGGTGAAGCGATACGACGCGACACTCGTAGATGCCGTAAGTAAAGCCGGCGACGACGCGAAGCGATACCTGCAACGAATCCTTAAGGATTATCGATGGTGTAGGTTGCTAAGAAGCGTTGGCCAGCGCTGGCTTCGGAAGAGCGAGGCTCGTAGTCGTAATTGCAGTGATCGGATTACCATCTACTTCCATGTTAGCAGCTTGACACCTAGGTATCATAACGCTCGGTCAAAGGTTTGTTTGTTAGAACGGGGTTGATAACGTCAAGTGACCCTACCTAGCATGACAGCCGTGAACGGACGCAAGCAAGCTCTGTGTGCCCGCGCCAGTTCCCTGCCCGCTCCAATCTCAAGAGCACCGTTGACGACATTGAATCGATACGATTTAGGGAAAAAAAGAAGATCGGTACGATTGCGCTTAACTTATGCTCACACAAGAGGGAGGTTGGCGATATCGTTATGTGAGAGGGCGATGTGTGACCGAGATAGGGCAGCGGTACGAGATGGAACGTTCGTTCTCTTGGGTAGTCTAAAAAAGGGTACGCGGAGGCGCTCGAAGAATGTGCGACCTGTGGACTGGAGTAAGAATTGAAACTGTTAGCATATGCAAAGCGCCGTCGTATGGGTTGTGTAGAATGAAAGTGATGATGTGACGATGCCGCATCATAGTCAATGCTCAGAGTGTAGCGGAAAGGGGATGAGGGAGGCCAGAGACCATTTTGGTGCAGGCGGGTACTAATACTTTTGCTCAGACCAGCTCTTCCAACCCCCATTTCCTCCTGACTACCTCAACTATGATAAGGGTGGACGAGTCAATACCTCTAAGTTGCAGCATCTGCATGCGTCGTTGACGTGGGGCAAGGAAGGATGAGTGCAAGGCTACTCGTTACTAGGTAGGTAAGTCCCTAGTGTAGGTAGTTACAAAACGGGCTCGGACTCGATATCAGTTCTTCCCTGGCCTTCCCGCATTCACCACAATTCGCGACTTTCTAGGTCTCTCGATGTACCTTTTTGGCTGTTCCTAAGGAAGGCGCCACCAATAACAGCCCGTGGCCTGGAACTAAGGATGACTACCTAAGTAGACGCATTATCCTAGGAAGCGCGCTGATGACTTTGTGTAACCCATCGATCACATGGAGCTAATTAGGGCTCGGTCTGGTGCAGACCTCGAGAATGACAGGCACTGAGAACGGATAGGTACCACCTAATGTCATGACGTTGTTCTTTAGGTTGTGTTCGCTTCTGGGTGTCATGTAAATTGTAAACCAAAAGCTGGTTCGAGGCCGCGAACCTAGTTGCGATACTCCGCTGCTCCAGCAGGTACCTATTGGGCTAAAACGCCAGTAGTTTTTTATAGTAGAAGCCCCACAAACTGCATATATCCCAAAAAATGCCCTCTAATTGCATCGCCAGGCGTAGTCACAAATCCCTGTTCAAACCAAAATCCAGCTCCCTATTCTGCATATATTCAAGCTAGTAGATAAATCTGACCACCTCCATAGTTTCTGACTTACATGCTGTTTCAAGGGACTCTACTGTACAAATTTTCGAATTGGCGCCGCTTCCATTGGGAGCATTGGAGGCTCTCTCCGATTGCAGGCTAGTCTGACAAAGCTCAGATACCTTCTACTTAAAAGGGCAGCTCCGCCGTTGCTTCCAGGTTACTTGCTGGGTGGGATGCCGCTCTGTTGCGTCGTGGTGGGGCAGAGTTACATGACAGCTGGAGATACAGGAGAAGTCTCACCTCGCGTAACATCTGTCTAACCGGCCATGGGCGGTGGCGTGTGAGAAAATATGAGAAACTTTGGGTGTGCCAAGAGAAACTGTTTTCACTTCCGGACAGTTTCTCTTGGCACAGGGTTTCTACTTACTAGGCTATAACATCCAAATTCATTTCACCAACACTCTCCCAAGCATGTTGTCCACGATGTGTCCAAGTTCAACCAAGCATGACCTCTTTTTCTTCCCCATCAGATCGTGAGGCTCACGGACTAGAAAAGGAGAGCTTTCCGCTCCAATACCTCTACCGATCAAATGTTGTTGTTAATAGCATCAACCAACAAGCCTACAACAAGCTTACTTGAGCATGATGGAGTTCAGCCCGTTGCCAGCGCTCTGCTCTCCTGTTAGCGACGATAGCATGTTCGAGACCCCCTTCAACGTTCAACTCAACAATCAGGTTCCGTTTACGGACATCGCCTGCTACGACAGCGATCATCTGAATGCATCTTCCCACATTTTGGAGCAGGCACAAGAGCCCATCGATCCAAGACTCCTGATGGCAAATCCTGTACGTTCTTGCGCAAAGAGATCTCCAGAGGGATAAGTGGTGACAGTGGCTAACAGCCGGCTTGACCCAATCGTTCTAGTACTCAATCGATGTCGAACCCTTTGCCCTGTTTCCAGACCTCTCTCCCTCAGTACACAAAGCTCTACCCGACGAATGGCCCCAGCCCGCCTCTCCCGAGGCTGCTCATGCCCCGAGTCGCGAAGAGGACGAAGACTTGCCGTACGATTACCGGGCCCCTGGTCCGGGAGCTCTGCCGCCTTCAATAAATATTCCCACTCCAGCCAGCGCCCCAGCCACCGCACCCCACACTCCTTCATCTCCAGCAAAGGACAAAGAACCACGCACTCGCAGTCTCAGCCCCCGCGATTCTCGCTACGCCTGCGAAGATTGCGGCATCTTTTCGAAGACTAGACGCGATCACAATCGTCATCTCAACACGAACAAACATAAGACCAACGTCCGAACTGGGGATGAGAGCATGCCTCGTCTTTCGGATACGGCTACGGGGGTTCACTGCCCAGTTACAGGCTGCAAGTACCACCGTTCGACTCCCGACGGGAGGAGGCTGTCTCGCGAGGATAACTTGTGGAGACATATCAAGAAGGCGCATGGTACGGAGATGAGCGGCTAGCGGTGAGCCCTGGTAGACGGAGATTTCATAGGTGTCGATGGATGGAGCCTGAAGGACCCGATACATCAGTCCGGATGAGGGATCGAGATAGAGGCATGGACAATAGTAGGGCGTAGGATATTCTATTTTCTGCTTCCAATACCATCAACAATTTCTCTTACCTTCTCACGCATTGTCTATAAACTTTGAAGTAGGTGTGCCGGTATAGGATCGACCATGAAAATCCTGCAAATCATTGGATGGGGAAAAAGCAGGGTCCAAGAGCATATACCACAGAATCTTGCAACAAGATGCGGTGACGTGTGCACCTCGCAGTAAGAGATCCAAGATACTGTAAAGATGTTCAACAAGGGTCCTACTTGTGCTGATGTACCATTCCGGCAACTTTTTCATTGGAGGCGGAAAGCCGGGCGGTTCCTGAGCGGCAGTAGGCGCACTGTGGCCCGCTCTAATTTATTTCAGTTGTTCCGTGTTCGTTACCGTACGCTTGGCGAGCTAGGTATTTTTAGGTAGACCGTAACGGGCCCACGTGGACCTGGGCGGATGGTGCCGTCAGATCGCCCTTGGCGGATCTCCACAGAAGACAACGACCGGACAGAGATTATCTGATACGCTCGTCTGGTCTTTGTCAGCTCGGTACCGTACCCGCCTATCTTGCCGGAGAAGATGGTGGGGTCGAGGGGACCAAGGCGTCAAGGACAGACACAAGCTGACAACAGTGGGATGTTCCATCCTAAGGCGAAAAGGGTTAGCAGAAAATGATCAGAGAAGATAAGCTCCAACTTGTCGGCGTGCGACTGGTGTGGCTGTTGTGGAACGTGTGGCTCTGTGGCTTTTTCCCCCTCAGCTGCACCTGATGTGCACACAAGAAGGTGACTTCCATCCGTCCCCAGCACAACACTTTGCGATACCCTTCATCATCATCGTCCAATTCTTCTTCTTTTGAATAATGTTTAGCTGTCTTTCGCGGCTTTTCTTTTTATTAAACATTATTATTTTTCGATGATTGGATGCACGACGGAGTTTATTTGTCTCGAATCGGGTCCGGTCGCTGACTGATACCTTGCAGTGGTAATTGTTAGTGCAGAAAACATGGGAAGTCACCCCAGACACTGACGCTGGAAGATTGACACCCCTTTGAATTGTCTTAATATATCTATACTCCAGCAAAAAGCATATCGTAAAAGGTTATCTTAAAATATAAGAACTTTCCATTCTCTTCGTAGTAATTATTGATGGCAACAACGCCAAGTTCCAAACTTCATCAATCAAGACAAAATAGACTCGCACCAACTCAATCGCGAAACATCAATGCAAAACAACAAAGTGTCGTCTATCAGCTCAACTAGGATTGGAGTACCACGAAGATGAAGAAGATGTGGCTCCACAATCGGACGAAGAGGATGCCTTACGGGAGGGTTTGACACGAAATACAGGTCTTCATAAGAAGTCTATCGCAGCTGCTCTGGAGACAGAGGAAAGGGCGTGGACAAATACGGGCAAGAGTGACAATACACCAGAGCGTACGAGTGAAGAGACAAACGAAAACCAGAGAGCCCCGAATCGTCCCGAGCGTCCGACATATACGCGCTTCTCACTGCGGCACCTCGATGTGGAGACCCTCTACCATTTCAACATTGACTTCGAATATGGTGCTGTAAGATTCATTTTCTTTTCTCACCATATTCCATTAATGATTTAGATTGCCTGCTGACAATCTTTGGCTACCTACTTACACACGAGCCGGGACGTGTACTCATCAAACGTTGGGTTCCTAAGTGAGAACATCAACAGCCCTGGCCGGCGAGTCTCCCCRGACGGCCTGGAAGTACAACGGCATCATAAACATATACTGCAAAAGAAGAGGTGGTGGTTAGCAGGTCTGCCACCAAAGTGACGGTACGRCGATCGGTAACTTACAGCATACGCTGCCATACCGGCAAAGATGTTGCTTAACTGCACCGCACTTGGTTGCCAGCCTTGCAGCATCCGCAACGGTATCATCGGAATTGCYTTGGTCTTTGCCTCGACMACGATGAAGCCGACCAACAAGGCACAACTCGTTACCAGGGCCGTCACTACCGGTACGCTTGACCAAGGATACTCGTTGCCCCCAAAGCTCAATCCCAGGAGTTGGACTGCGAGTCCTACAACCAGCAGCGTGGCCCGGACAGATCGAGATATTGCAATGCAGACCAGATATGTCGCTTTGGGCCCGTCAGCTCGACCAGGTACAACGGGTTTTCCAGCACAAAGTACCCGACCACGAGAGCTACCAATGACACGGGCACCTGCGACAAGAAACACCATCTCCATCCGATTGTCTCAGCAATGGTGCCCCCGAGTGATGCCCTAAGTACGGACCCAAATCCATGGAGAATGTTTTGCATCGCTTGGTACATACCGCGCTGCTTAAAGGGAATCATGTCCGAGTTGATGACAGTCGCTAGTGGTGTGGTCAGCAAGTGCTCTCCCAGGCGCCGAATAGAAAACAAAGGTCAACTCACCCATGGTGATCAACCCTCCTCCCCCAAACCCGGCCACGGCCCGCATGATGTTGAGGGAAAGCATATCCTGGGCCACGGAGCATCCAAAACAGCCAGCCATGAAGGTTGCTGTGGATACAAAGAAGCAGAGACGCCGTCCGAACAAGTCTGACAGCCTGCCATAGAGCGGCTGGAACGCAGTACTCGTGATAAGGTACGATGTCGTCAGCCAGGCAGCGTTGTTTGCGGCACCAAACTCGGAGCTGATGGCGGCATACGTCGACGCCGTGATGGTCTCGTCGAATCCCGACAGGAAGACGTTGGCCCACAAGGCTGTCCACGCAAGGTCAGTGTCTTCTTCTTATCCAACCAAGTGGTTACGTACCAATCTCAATCCACCAGAATCCTGGCCCTGGTTTCCATGCTTCTTCTTGACGGGTCTCAGGGAGCGTCACATACGACTGCTTGGCCGGTTGCGACTCCAAGAGAGGTGATGTTTCGCCCACGTCGGAACACAGCATGGAGTTGCTGTCACTATCAGACACGTCCTGTGCCTTGTTGTCCATGTTGTCAAGGGTTATATAGTGCAATTG
>RANY01000576.1:0-23617 GCA_009805235.1 Neurospora pannonica FGSC 7221 | reverse complement strand
CTCGCAGGGAGTCGTAGTGGTGGTGGTGGTGGTGTTGGACATGGGGGAGCCGCATTTGCGGCAGAGGTGGGTGGTTAGGACGGTCTGGGTGCACATCCTGGCGGCGTCCTCGGTCTTGGGGTTCTTCTTGAGGGCTGCGGGCAGCGGGGCTTTAGCTGGGATGGGTTGGGTATAGGGCGCGGAGAAAAGGCAACAGCGGGGGCACTGAAGGTGAAAGGAGGGAGTTAGCGACATGATTTTGAGGCAAGTGAACAGAGTGAAAATGTGTCATGGGAAAGTGTGAAGGCAGAGAGAAAGAGACGATATGCGTACCTTGTGTGGGCTTTGGCGAACCTGGGTCGCTGGTGCTCTGGTCTTGTTCAGATGGCTGTCAGATTGTTAGGAGAGGTCTTTCCAACAGCCCGAGAGGAGAAGTTCCGCGAAGGAAACTGGAACAGACTGGAGAAAATATGGAAGGGAGTGTTGCTTACTTTGGAGACGAGAGTCTTTGCTGTTGTTGTTGCTGCTGCTGTTCTGGTAAGGTCGAACTTGATGGTGAGGGTGAAGGAGAAGAAAAGAAGAAAGGAACGAGACGAGGGAGAAGAGGGTCTTTTATCCTCCTCCTGGTGGGACGGACAAGTGCCCGGGCAAACCTATTGTGAGCAGGAACAGAATGAAATCCGTGGGTCAACCTGCAAAGAGAATTGCGTGTGTTTCATCACAACTCGGCAGACCGGTCACGCATGCAAGGTTCGAAGGAAAGAACGCTCTGGAGGAAGGTACGATATCCGCTCACGGACAGTCTGCTCCAAAAATTCAAGCGTGCGGTGATACGGAAAGCAGTCTTTGAGCCCGCAGTCGTTGGAAACATTGGATGAACCGGCTACAAAGCTAATACTCGGGACCGAGGCACTTGGTATAGTCTCACAGAGGATATTGAACCATTCAGACAGAATTCCATCCGATTGTCATTTTAGATAGAGGTAGCTTACTAGCTGGTTGGGTCCTGGGACCGACGGTGGCTGACCCGGCCGCAAAATGTGGCAGAAACGCTTGTTGGAGGAGAGACCAGTTCAGTCAGAGGAGTGCCTTCCTTGAGAAAAGGGACGTGATCTTCGATCGGTTGCATGCGGAGATTACTGCTGTGAAGAAAGACGGGAAGGAGTTTGGCAGTGACCAAGGACTCGTCTGTCACCGGGCTCGTCAGATGAAAGGTGGGTCATCTGGGAGAGATCTAGACGTGCAGCCTTGACCCAGGGGGAAGGCACGTTGCAAATGGCTGCCCCTGTGGTGACACATGAGGGTAAAAACAACGAGCCTCGATCGATCTGGATGACACTACGGGCAGGCATTCATGGTCGTGAGAGAGATGTGACGTAAATGCCTCCTCGCATTAACAACAGATGGGCAAGAGTCAGACAGATCGGACCTCGCAATCTTGTTACCGTTATTGAAAACAGAGTGAAGCCACTTGAAGAGCCTTTCAAGGCTGCCTCTCTAGGCAAGGTGTTATACCTGCGAGATCATGTCGTGGACTCCCCTCAGGAGCCAATTGGAGGACTGAAGTCAACGTGACAAAGGAACTGAGGGGGGAAGGAGGTTGACTGGAGGCGCAAGTTGAGCAACGGAGTCCTTGTCAGGTGTGCCTGGTTGACTTGGGGCACCTTCCTGACGACAGGGTGGAAGGCTTGCGTGGGACCGCCCTTTCCCGACTTTACGAAGGTGAAAAAGATTGACCACCTTGATGACCGCAGTTGAGCCGCGCCCCACAGTACTCAGGAAGAAGTGACGAGTTGTTCCTGGAATTGTCAGACGTCAGATGAACCGTCCAGCAGGAGCCTGGACCATCGGACAACTGAACACAGGCGGCCATCCGAACAATGGCAAGACAAGACGAGGAAGGTACCACACTTGATCGTTAAGGAATGACAGAAAAGATTCTCTTTATGTGTGTAACCGTGAAATGGATGCCCTTCGTGTTGACCTTACCGCGGGGTGGTCCTTGGGAGAGAATCTTGAGGCAGAACAAGGCTACAGCCTCCAGTCGGCATCCTCTGGAGTACGATCTTGAACCTCCAAGAAGACCATCATTTGTACAAGTAGTTGGACTAGACGAGGATCAAGTCAAAGGATTCAATGGATTGGTTGGCCTAGTGAAAGGAAGAAGAGTTTGCCTGCAAAATCCGCGTTGAACGGGCACATGCGGTGGAAAAGTCGAATGGGGCGCGCCTTCCGCACGCAACAGTACACCAGTCAGCTTCACGTCAGCTTTTTTTGTGCAATCTGTTGCCCTAGACCCCGCTAACAAGAAGAGTGACCAAAATATTCACCAACACCAGCAATTGCACAACAGTCATGATTCAGAGGTCTAGCAGATAGATCTATACACAGCCTTGCTACTCCAGCTCCAGCGATGACAGTAAGGAAACGCGTCGGGGGTCTTGAATCTGCCTTTCAACAGGAACACCCGAAGAACGAGACTGCAGCGAAGCTCCGTCAGCAGGCCGAAATTGACACCTTCGATAAGCTTCTGAATTACCTTCTGCACCAGTGCGGATCCGTGGGCATTCTCGATGCCACCAACAGCGATGTCCATCGGAGAAAGCTTATTGTCGAACATATCCGCTCAGGCCGTAAAGGATGCGACGGTCAGTTGCGCTCGGAATGTCCAGAACCTGGCAGCTGCTCGGAAGAAGAAACTAACTAGAACAAAAGGCGAAGCAACAAGCATCGACTTCTGCCTCTGCTTCTGCGGCCCCTCCTGACTTGGTATCGTGAGTTATTTTGCCCAGCTTGCTTGAGATCTGCCAATTTGAACTGTTGGACGCCTTCACCCGCTGCTTCAATCTGTCCTGGACTGGAAAGACCACATGGCAAGGCTGAACTGACCAAACTCCAAGGCAGGTTGAAGCCTTTGTGACATGACTAGAGAAGCGAAACCGAGCTGACCTATTCCTCAACAGTCAAACCCTCGGAGCGAAAGCCACCGCGGCAGCCCAGCCGACGCAAAGCACGAAGCTCAGACCGCAACGCTCAACCTCGGACTCCTGGTCTGCCTCCTCAACGATCCTCCTCCACCACCAATTCTGCCCAAGTTCCGCGACAGCACACACGCTCGATAATTTTCGCAGCCATCATTRACTCCCGGAAGGTCTTGGGGGCCGTTGCCATACGTATACGGTGGCGGGCTCAGTCGTCCAGAATCAGGGGTGATATCACTGGCAGGGATATTGTCAACTTCGACGCTGTATTCGACCGTGTACATAATGCTGCTGTTGCCGCTGCGGATACCATGGTTTCCTGGCATTTCCTCGGAGGGGACGTGAATGGGTTGTTCTGTGTCAGGCAGTTTCTCTTGGGACGTGTCCGAGTGGCGATGCAGCGAATCGATGGGAGCCTCTGTTGAGCGGGAATACCGTGAGTTCATCCCCAGAGCAACCGTACTCGAACTTCTAGCCTTTCCGCGACCGCCGCTGGACGAACTCCTCTTGTCCAGCTTCTTCTTCCCAAGGCCGACGATGCTAACCACCATCTGCCTCAGCGTCGGCATACATGCGCAGAAAATACTCGACGCTGCTTCCAGAGTAGACCACCTATCTATATCGAACAAGGCTTGCGTCGGGTTTGGCGTTTCCGTGAAGACAGTCAGATAACGCAGTCGGATGCAACTGAAGATCGTGACCCTGTCCACTTCCATGTCAGCAAAGAGCATCGTACATGGCGATGACAGCCGAAGCAAGGGGGCAAGAAGAAAATAACGAAGGAGCAACCCACAGCATCCCGATTCCAAACATCCCCGCCACCCCCATCTTCTTCCATAGACTCATCCTCAGTCCCCTGATACACCACAGCGGTATAGCCAACATCCAGATGTCGATGACGATGCTAATCACCGCCGCAGCAACGTGGAAGTCCTTCCTGTTTATGCACCTCCCCGGCCTCCTTCCTCCCCCTTCTCCTCCCCATCCTTCCCAGGTCGCATCTCCCCCCGGTACCCCCTCCCGGTAATCCCACCCCTCAAACCACCACTTCACCGGACTGCACTGCAAAACCCCAGCGACCGCACTTCCCAACCCAAATAACACACAAACCGAGATCGTTGCCCATACCACCCTCCTCACCTCCTGTCCCGGGAAGATCCTGAGGTAGAACAACAGGAATACCACTTTCGTGAGGGCGACTTGTAAGAAGTAAATGATACCCATCACGTACCCATACCTCACCGCTTTGGCAATATTCTCAATTGGAAGTGACCACGCATCTTTGCCGACACCTAGCGGATGAAGGGCAAGGATGGCTAGTAAAAGATTGGGCAGGCCGAGGAGGGTTATCGAGATGAGCGCGTAGTCGTCCGGGTGCAGACGTTGAGATATGGGCAGGTACTGAGAAGGCGGTCGTGAAAACCCATGCGAGGAGCCTTGGTTCGGGTGGGAGGGATAGGGGACGAAGAGCTTGTAGAGCGTTCGCAGGGCGGTAAGGAGAAGGGTGGAGACTAGGAGTGCGATGTTTTCACGGAGAAGGAGGGCAGAGCGGTCACAAGTGGGGAGGTGGCAGTTGATGGTTGTGATGTTCTGGGTTGCTACGTGGTTGTTAGCACTTGGAGGTTCATGTTGCAAGAGAATATCATGTCAGGGGAAGAGCTTACTGAGGGCTTGCCGGACGGAACAGAATTGGGAGAGGCAGTGGTTGAAGGACGAGGAGAGTGTGTGGTTTGCTTGGTTAGTGCAGAGGCATGCCCAGTCATTGCTGGATTCGATGCAGGAATCTTCGATGAGGTGGACTTGGAGACAATTTTGCTAGGTTGAGTCTCAGCATTACATGAACTGTCCCAGAAGATGTCGGGTATACGCACAGCACAGCTCGGATAGACAGCGAGAATGTCGGACTCGTTCCTTGACTGAAAAGCAGTCACCCCATAGGGCGCAATGGTGAACAAAACGACAGCGCTCGGTAACCGCATAATGTCATGTTTCAAGGGCTTCTGGCGTCGTTTGCAGAAATAGAAAGTCCCAGTCCATCTTGAACCTCACAGTGGCTGGTCCGGTAGATATGCAAAAGCCACGGCCGCTTCTCGACAAAGCTCTGGCTACTAGACAGTCCTGTGCCACTGGGGGGAGTGGCAGAGCAGTAAACCTTATAGGCAACCAAGAGCGGCGTATAACTGGGAACTGCAGCTACAAGGCGCAGAGGGAGAATGACGGAGGATGACTGGCGATACACTCAGCACAGGCGATGAGTACAAACACCTGTCTCAAGTTGATAGAGCTCGATCACTTGACCTCGGTGAGCAAATATCCACCGCCGCTAGGCAAATCATGATATGTAAGGAATCCATGGAGACTGAAGCAAGTTGTGCAATGATGATGGGAAAGAGATCGCAAGGCAGTAGCGGCACAGTCCAACACAAGGGCCAAAGGGGCGCGGCGTTCCATCTTGGCCGGTCTTCCGCGGCATGGAAAGGAACATGGCAGTTGAGCATCGAACCCGTGTGGTCCATGGCTGGGTACCTTATAAAGGATGGCATAGAGCAGTCACGATAATGACTTTGACGTATATACTCCAGTCGACGCCGGGCGGTGTAAGGTCCAAGTTGGTGCACATGAAGGATCGGATACTGGTACCAAAAACGACAGCAGAAGTCGGAATGAGATTGCGATTCCAATCATTCCCAAACCCTTCCTTCCATGTTGACAGCATACAATGAACAAATGTCCAGGTCAATGAGATAAATGACACACGGCATGGTTGACTTTGGCGACAGTGACCACGATCGGAACCCCGGAACAACGGCAGCGCGGGATGTGCCTGGCGATCTTCAGCCGCGTGGTACCAGCGGTACACAGTCCCACAGGACAAAGTGGCTTGTACAAGGACTGTTATCCGTTTGGGGTAATTGTCGGCGGCTGACAAGATTCCGTGAAACGTTTCGTTGTGGTCCAATGGAATGAATGGGAGGAGTGAGTGCTGTGCCGTTCGGATGCTTCGTGGTCGTCATCGATATTTCTCCCGGCAAAGGACTCTTCGACTTCCAAATTCTGTGTTAGATGGAGGCAATAATAAACCAGAAAACACCCGGGTGTATGCGCGCACCAAATACATTGACGTTGAAGAGTCTTCTGCCGGGAAAAAGCCATCGATGCGACCAACAGACCGCTTGTGAGGATGGAGACCAAAAGAGAGTGAAAAGCACTGGGGAACCGCCGGAGTCTGTACACTTGGTAGTCCAGTACTTAACTTATCCGTGTCCTAAAAAGCGAACAAGCTGCCCCTGAGCCGATGTTGAGGTTCATGAACAAAGTTGACGTGATGAAGTTCGCGGAAGTTCAGGTCCGGACGGAACAGCTGCTCCGTGCACCGGCCATATCTGGACTGGACTGAACCCCAAGAGCCCTAAAACGATTGACGGCCGAAACGGGTTTGGCCGCGACTGTGGGGGCTGATTGCAGGGTCAAATGCTCCGCTATGACTTCATCGACTGATGGAATGGAACATTTTGATTGGCCAATCTCGATCCAACTCGACGGCACAACGTCAGGGAGATCTTCAACGCGTCAACCCTTTCCGTTGTCAACACATGTTGGGGAAGGCATGAAGCAGCATTGGGGAGGACTGATGCATTTTTGGACATTACTCGAGGCTCCTGCCACTGTTGGTGAATTGTTGATATAGAAAAGGAAAGCGACACTCGCACATGGAACTCCAGGAAGCTTTTATTTTGGTTTCCCCTCTCCCTTTTACACTACACGACTTCCTTCGGATTGTCATCGATCCGTGCAGGCCGAGACTGAGGGTCCGCTTCTTTTCCCGTCAGCAGTGTTGATTTGCACGGCGCAAGTCTTCGTCGTTTCAGTTGGTCGCCTCTCTTGTTGCTCGATCGCAAACCCGCTCCTTATCCGAACGCATCGCACAAACGTACGGCCGACTCTCCGACTTCTAAAGTGGCCAAGTGGAATAACATCTTTTGCTTTTTTTGCTCTTGTTCTCGTTGCTTTTTCTCCCTAGGGTCTCAGGGTCCATCCGTGCTCATGCAACCACTTACAAGGAAAATTGGAGATATAAAAACAACCCGATTACAGCTTACACTAGCAGACCTCCTTCTTTTGCCCCTTTTTGCCTCTTTGCCAGTACCAAACAGAAGTAACGGCCTACCTTCCGGCGCCCGAGACACGAAGAGTGAGTCCCAGCACATGACCGCACCGCTGGCCATTCCCGTCATCCTTCCGCTTCGACCTGTTCGGCGGTGAAGTGCTGCTTCGGCTCGGGATTTCTAATAAGAGACGGGATACGGCTGAATCCGAGCATTCGGATCGACATTCTATGACGCTTGGCCTTATGTCACCTCCCTGTCTCTTCACTACTGTACTGGACTGATATATCCCGTTGAGCACCTCAAGCAAACAGACCATCTTCAGAGACCATTCATACCTTTTACTCAACCATTGTCTGACGTAAACCACTTGGATCAAAAGCAGTCATTGGCAGCTGCTTCCCCCGAGGCAGTATATGAACATTGCCCGCTACATCCAACCAAAACCCCCGATTGTCACAGCGACATCATACCTACAAACAGGCGGCCTTGTACACATCACGCGGTCACTGCATCCTGCTGTGCCTGCAAACAGGACCTTGTGCACAACCCGACGCACGTCAACCACACCCCTCCTCGCCATGGCTCGCCGTAAATCCAAAGCGGCGGCATTGGACACGCCACAGAGCGAAAGTTCCACCCTCAGCTCAACACTGGACTCCTCAGCCCCGTCACCCGCGCGCAATCTTCGACGATCAGGTCGTAATCTTCTGCAGCCCGCCAGCGAAAAGGACCGTGACATTGCAAAACGAAGCGAAGTATTTGGGCGCATGATGGGCAGAGACGATACCGGCCAAGGTCTGCGGGACGACAAGGAACAAGAGGACGGAGTCAAGCTCGCCATAGAAGGTCTAGCTAGGATGGAAAGACGACTGCAAAGAGCGACAAAGAGGCAGAAGAAGCAACTCGAAGAGGATGGCATCCCCGTGCCATCAGCCGTCGGCCGTTTTCCAAATGTGCCTTATCACCCCAGGCCCATCAATGATGCGAAGCGCGAGGCTAAGAAACCGATGCTCAAGGCCCATCTGAACGACGCCGAGGGCGAGGCGGAAATCGGTGCTGACGGTATCGTGAAAATGGAGACAGCCGCAACCAACATTATCGAACCAGATGATTCGCAGGATGCGCCTGAACGCGGTGCTGCTCGGCCACCACCTGTCAATAGCAGTTACCTACCATTGCCATGGAAGGGCCGACTAGGTTATGTTAGTACATCGTTAAAGACTCAAAGGATCATACCTGACAGAACTGTATAGGCATGTCTCAACACCTACTTGCGCAGCGCAAAGCCGCCCATCTTCAGCTCCAGGACTTGCCGCATGGCATCCATCATCGACCATCGATATCCGCTTCAATACGAGGACGAGCCCGAGCATCACGTGAAGAACAAGCCCGACAAGTCAAAGAAGCCACGGGATGAGCTGGGACACAAGTTTGTCCAGGAGCTTGGCTTGGCCAACGCCCGCGACATCGTCAAGATGTTGCGCTGGAACGACAAGTATGGCATCAAGCTGTTCCGACTCAGCTCCGAGATGTTCCCCTTTGCCAGCCATCCAGAGCATGGATACAAACTGGCGCCATTCGCATCCGAGGTGCTTGCTGAAGCAGGAAGGGTAGCAGCTGAGCTCGGCCACCGCTTGACCACCCACCCAGGACAGGCAAGTTTTCTCGTCGCCCCTTTTCTCTCTCTGCTCCTGACCGACCTTCTTAGTTCACCCAACTCGGTTCCCCCCGTAAGGAAGTTGTCGACTCCGCCATCCGCGACCTCGAATACCACGACGAGCTTCTCTCCCTCCTCAAGCTGCCCGACCAACAAAACCGCGACGCAGTGATGATCATCCACATGGGCGGCCAATTCGGCGACAAAGCCGCCACGCTCGAGCGCTTCAAGAAGAACTACGCCCGCCTCTCCCAGTCCTGCAAAAACCGCCTCGTGCTCGAGAACGACGACGTAGGCTGGACCGTTCACGACCTCCTGCCCGTCTGCGAAGAGCTCAACATCCCCCTAGTCCTCGACTACCACCACCACAACATTTGCTTCGACCCCGCCCACTGCCGCGAAGGCACGCTCGACATCTCGGACCCCAAACTCCAAGAGCGCATAGCCGACACGTGGAAACGAAAGGGCATCAAGCAAAAAATGCACTACTCCGAACCCTGCGACGGCGCCGTCACCCCCCGCGACCGGCGCAAACACCGCCCCCGCGTCATGACCCTCCCCCCTTGTCCACCAGACATGGACCTAATGATCGAAGCCAAAGACAAGGAACAAGCCGTCTTCGAGCTCATGCGCACCTTCAAACTCCCCGGCTTCGAAAAGATCAACGACATGATCCCCTACTGCCGCGAAGACGAGAACCGTCCCGCTCCGCCGCCCAAGGGACCCAAGAAGAAGAAGGTGGGGAGTCAGAAGAGGAAGAGAGCACCTGATGAAGAGGCGATTGAACTCGAGGAGGTGGGCGCGGGTGCGGATGATGTGTATGATGCGCCGGAGGGGCCGAAGGAGTTTAGTGAGGAGGAGAGGGCGATGGGGGGACCGTTGAATAGGGTTTATTGGCCGCTTGGGTGCGAGGAGTGGTTGAAGCCGAAGAAGAGGGAGGTTAAGAAGGGGAGGGTGCCGGAGGAGGGGGAGGATGGTGGGGAGTATGTTGGGTGATTTCCCCCTGTGCTTGTGTTGGATTCGAATGGTGGGAGTGTTACAAGTGGTACCTAGGAATCTGGAAGCTGGGGGTATTGTGACTGCGAGGTTGTGGCACGTTTTGTTTGGGCTGATTGATTGATGATTGATGTGAAAGGAAGCCGAGTTAGGAAGAACATCTGGCCGTCTCCTCAAAATATGTCCTGTTTGAGGGTTAAAGCCAGCCTTTGGAGTATATGATGGGAGAAGTGATGAGATGAAAGGATCATGGACTTTTTTTTGGATTGCGTGGTTGCATACCTTACTGATATCATGATAGCCAGCGCGTTCTTTGCAGTTTGGCAGTTCAGTTGGATCTGAGATACAAATCGTAGAGCCAGCGCTCTTTGCAATAGGCGCGATTTCACACGAATCTTCAACTTTCTATCTTCAATCTTCAATCTTCAACACAAGATGTACTACAATATCCCTCAGTCCGATCCATCAGAACTTCTTTGGATAGAGGTATGTACAACATAGCCGTTGGGTGAGGTAAAAACGGCAGCGTCGAATCTCCCAAACCACTGGTTAAAAAGCACCGGAGGTCTCTCCGTTTGACCAATATCGCGAGATCGTGCATTCGCTCGTTTATACCCGATCTGGCATTGGCAATTGGCAGTTCATGCTGGATCTCACGATGTGGGACAACCGACGAACCGTCCGGTGGGAGTGGGGGAGCGTGCGAAACTCTCTTCTTGTTTCCAGGCGCAATAGCCGACACCCTCTTCGATTGGGTTGGGGCTGTTTGGCACCGTCAAGTTGGCGTCATTGCATTCTGCGAGGGTTTCACATGAATGTGCAGGATCGTGATCAAACTCGATTAGCTTTGAGGGTTTTGTATGCAAGGACTTACTTGCCTTATGCAAGAAATGGTCAGGGGGTGCGGAAGCAAAAAAAAAGTGTTATTCAACCCTCTTGGCGAGATGATGGTGTCTTGGCAGAGGAAAGCTGAACTGCTGAAGGTTGGGTGAGCGGCTCGAGGGGCATCGTGAAGCTTGGCGGGTCGGAGGGGGCTCCGACATTCAATTTGAGGAAGATTTTCAAGACAGGCGCCGGCGCACCGCCGTCGTCAGGGTGGTTCTTGTTGCTGTTGTTGAAAAAAGAAGTCCGGTCTAGAACTGGCCTTTTTCACCACCATTTGGCATTTACTCCGCGTGCACCAGGCTCAGCCTATACGTGCCCCAATTCTTATACGATGCAAACATGTCAAAATGCATGACATTTAAAATTTTCAACACCCGTCCTCGTCGTCCATGTCCAGTCGGCTTCGCGGTCTCGACCTCTCGACCGACCTCTCGACCGACCGACGTTGAACGTTCCCTTCCGACAGTTCGCTGCAACGGCCCAACGGAAGTTGCCGAGCCCGTATTTGCGGGGGCCAGGCGGGGTGGAATGTGTGGAGCCCGATACGGAGACCCGGGCCGGCCAAATCTAAAATTGGCGGGCCTGGTTGTGTTGCTCGAGCGGAATTTGCGGTTTTGGTTGAGGCGGGACTCTGGCGAGACCGTGAGCGGGACTGGTGAGCGGGACTGGTGAGCGGGACTGGTGGTAGAAGTAGAGGGTACATGCACTGCATGACGGTGTCGGCGGGAATCTCGGTGATATTTTGCTGTCATGAACTCGCATGAAAGTTACGAACTTCATGTTATGAACTTCATGTTACGAACGAAGCTAAAGGTAACGAATGAACGAACGGGAAGGGAGGGTGCTCCGAAGGAAGCGATTCAAGCAAGCGAGGCCCCGAGGGTCACGGGGGAGGGAGAAAAAAAAAAAGATTGACTCGTATTCTGCTGCAGTAGGCTCGCTTGCGATAGCTGGGTTGAGGGATTGAGGTTGGGAAGAAACAGAAAGGCGGGAAAGTTGGGCACCGCGGAGAAGAAAATTTGAACTCTGAGGTCAAGTGATGCGAAGAAAAACTGAAGAGAGAACGATGCTGTGAACAAAGCTTTTGTTCGACGACGGCGGTGAAGCCCAGCCAGCGAGGTAGGTAAAAAGCTGGCGGATTAGCCAACATATATTGAATTTTAGGTAAGAAATGTATGGCCAAGGAAATGGATGTTGTCGAATCTGATGAATGATACAGCATTTCCAGGCTGGATGTGTGGTGGGAGGCCAAGCTGCAACCAAGACGTCAACGAACCAGATACCACTTCTAGAAATATGATGGGAAAGGGCTTCTATATCGAGTTTGGCGATTTCGCACAAAAGCTGTAGCCAAGCCGCCAAGCATTTCCTCGTCTCCTTTTGAGGAGTTCTTCCAAAGTTCCAACGCTTCTAGACGTGAACGGACAATGAGGTGGAGGCGCAAGCCGCGCAGCGCAAAGTTGTGACATGCAACGTTGCGTTCTCATGTAATGGTTTAGGTAAGCATTGTAGGCAAGGAAGCTAAAGCCAAGGAGTGACTCTTCGAACTTCATCCATAGCTGTAATGAGATTCAACGTTCCAGACTCGACTTTCAGCAACATCATGATTACACCGGATACGGCGGCTATGTTCCTTAGGTCGGCAAGTCATATATCTTACCTAATCTCACAGCCATCATGAAAACTTCCATTTGCCTCATGACTCCTTCCATGACAGCCAAGAGCTGAGACAACAGGTCTCGACCTCGGGAGCAATTTGAATCTGAGGAACACGCTTGAGCAACGCACCGCCCGGACCCCGGATCCTGAAGCCCCGGCCTCGCGCCTCTGGAGATTGCCAGGCACTATCGAGCAAAAGTTCTTTTTTCTGGCGGCGACGGCGGCTGATGAGGGAAATGAGAGATGACCAATGTCCGCACAGGCATCACGTAAGATGTTTGTAGACAATGGTGGACAATGAAGTGGGAGATTGGAGGAGGACCGGCGCTGGATAGTCCTGGACTAGTAGGCGAAGGCCGTCTTCGGGTTACGCTGTTTCCGTTCGGATATACTGCTGCTGTTGCGCTGGCGCTGTCTCTGTGTAATGAGGTCCCCGTCCTTCTGCTTCGTGATCACCGACCGACTAGGTAGAGTTTATGTTGCATCTCGTGTCCGGCTCCTCGAAGACAAGGGGAAGCTTCTTCAGCTCGACGGCAGTGGACGGCTAAACATCGGGTAGGGCTAGTTCTCCGGATCACTGGATCACCTGGATCAGCGATCTTCAGGGGAAACCTAATCGTCCGTTCATTTGGATCTTGTTTGAGGCCTCCAAATTCCCTTGCCGCGTGCTTCCCTTGCACGATGCTCGCTGAAAACAGCATGTGCACAGCACGTGTGTAGCCGCGGTTATCATGCAAATAATCGTTTCATTCCGTAGAGGTACCCGTTTCTCGATTCGAAACAGCGGGTTGTGGCATGGCACGATGGTGATCTTTGTTGATCTTTCATAGTGGACTGGTGGTCGGTGGGGTGCAAAACGGAAAGTCTGTTATGAAAGGTGAAACGCGAGATTTCGAGATGCCAAGCTCTTTTCCTGGGCGTGTTCTGGACCTCTGGGGCTTTGAATGGTGGGTCCGCATGGTTCTTTTAACGAACTGTTTGTCATCTCTATTCTCAGCGTCAGCATCATCGTCTCGTTCGTGTTCCGCTCGGACAGTCACCGAATACAGGAAGAAGATGACATTGTCAAGTTGTCGGCAACCAGACTTTTACCGAGAAAGAACTTGTATCTTACCTTTGGGCAAAGAATCATTAACTCCCATCGAGATATTACTCTGAACCCTCCATAAGCGCCAGTGACAACCTGAAACGATAGATGATCGCTGATCGCCCTCGCAGATTTGTTTATTTCCCGAAACCCAAATTCAGTTGATTTAACTTCCGAATTCGCGGATCGTGTCCGAGCGTGCGATTGTCATGTTCCTTTTCGGAAGCACGGATCTTCCCGCTGGCCTGTGTTGTTCTGGCCGTCTTTCCTAGGCCTGCCTGGCTAAACGTCGGTGCGGGCGTTCGTACCGTAATACAGACACGTACGTAATTACCGTATCGGTCTTGGTGGTCAGGGTATTCGGGGCCACTGGCCGGGGGTCCGAGTACCGCTTCTACTCACTCGTAACGGAGATGCTCTTTCAGGAAAGGCTACACCTTATGCGGGTGTTTTCAGCCTACTCTTAGCTACATATGCAGCATCTTTCCAATTGGATTGGTTCATAATCCTAGAATGATCCACAAAGCATCTCCGTTATGAGTGAGTAGAAGCGGTACTGGGTCACGGGGATACTTAACTAGAGGTAAAAAAAGAGAGATCCACTGGTGGTCCTTCAAACATGTGTAATTTGACGACCGACGGATTTGGTGAAATTGGAATTGACTCCAATGTGTCAGGCAACAAAGCATTATTGCGCGCAAGTGGTTGGTTCTTTTAATCGTGTTCCTTTTTTGTCCTTGTGAAGCGGTCGAAAATGGGATGGATTGACTGTTGCTTGGGATGAACCCTTCAGTGTTGGGCATCAAAAACCACCGGGATCCAATACCACCGCCCAGGACCGTCACAGAATCGGTGATGGGGTTTTGCGAATCGAGATTGTGGAATCTACCATTCAACACTGACAGCAATGTTTCGGCGAGAATTTCAGCTCCTTGGGTAATGGTTCTTATGGGTGGTCAAGTTATCAAAAAAAGGGTGAATCGTGCAGGTCGGTTCAGCAGCCATACAGTTCAAGTTGAAGCCCGGGTGGTGGTGGTGGTGGTGGTGGTGGCTGATGGAGCAAATCAAGGAACTTGATCAGACCGGGAAGATTAAAAAAGCTTGTGAGCGGTTTGCGTTCTTTGGCTGAGTTGGGGTCTGGACTTTTGAGGGCCGAATGGTGGGGTAGAGCAATCAGAGCTCTCGAGTGCTGTGGTGTTCTGGCCAAAAACATCGACAAGACATCCATGGTGTTGTTGCGGTGTTTGCGACGACAGCTGGTAGAAAGGTGGGTGCGCCGGTAAATGAGTAGTGCATCGTCGAATTTCAGCTCAATGATGCGGATGGTAGCATTGTGAGAAGCAGTTAGGGTCTCATAGATTACGTTGTTGATGAAGCGTTGATGAGGGCTGGAAGATTGAAGCTGAAGATGACCTTGCATTAAATCCGGAAGTCGTCACGCCGTCAGCAGCGTCGTGATAGCAACATCTGCCGGATGAACCACCACGACCGATGATGTCGTCGTCTTCCGCTCCTGCCGGGTATAGGTCGGACAGGTCGGAGAGGTCTCCGTAAGGTACTACTAGTCGACCAGAATTGCCGCTAGGGAAAAACGGTGTCGACATCCATCCATCGTCGGTGACCAATCCTGCCCACCATCCATCCAGGGACGAGATATCAGACCGGGGGGCTAAGCTGTGGCCAAAACAAGGGGACCAAGATCATGATCTACGTTAACAGAATTTGCTCGAATTTGCCGGTGAATTCGTTACTATTTCAACTTTTCCGGTTGCTGACCACAGAGCTACGGCAACAACCCTCGGCAAAGGGCCCAGACGAATACGGACAAAGTGGATGCGTGCAGTCCACGGCCACAACGATATCCTGAGGAGGTTTCATGGAGCTAGGCATTTACTCTCGCTCCTCTCGTCATTGTATGAAGTCCACCGTCCCTCACTCGCTACGTACCGTTAACTCTAGCCGTGTAGTGGCCGATATGTGTAGCATTAGGTAGATCTTGGAATGGCAAGCTAAGCTCCATCAAATCCTGTTTCACGGCTCCAGCTTGTTTCAGCCCAAATATGCAATGAACTGCAATTAACCCGTCCTCTTGGCGTCAAACGCAAAACGACATGATGTGGGATGAGATGAGGGGACATCAAAGGGAAGCCGGGAGAGGACTAGTTTGGGGTCTGGAGATGAAGCTATCCGGAATGAAAGCATTTTCAGGTTCGGGTTGGCTTGCAGATTGGGGGCAGGATGACACGTTCAGTGTTCGGATCACAACATCGGTCTTTGAATTATTGGTGAGAAAATAAGGTATCCTTGCTGAGTCGGTATTGTATTGGGCATCCATCAGACAGGCATATTGATTTCATAGGCTGGTGAGACAGAGAGATATCATTGATGTTGTGTGCAATTGTTGAAAATGGTGAGATGCTCGCCGGCCAACTTTGTACAAATAATGACGGGCATGTACAGTGAAGCTAACAGAACTCCTCACAAATACCACCCAAATCTGCTAACAATACTGTCTCCTCGTAAAATGCTCTCGTGTGCCTGCAGCACGACGTGGCTGGACTCACATGGGCCTGGACCGGAGTTGGCGGGGGATGTGGATGAGTGGATAAAAGCCCATCGCTCGGCCATGCAGGTGCAGAGGACAGGCCCATAAAACGCGTGGGGCCAGCCACGAACACGGCGTACCGGACTGGAACGGACTGGTACTGGTCCCGTAACTGCAATTTTGCAGCACCACGCCAACGAACGGGCAAGAGCATTTGGGCAGCCAGCCAAGAAGGGCACAAGCAACGTACACGCACACTCTCGAAGCCCCTCGTAAAAGTCCCCTCCGGTCCCCTTGACCAGCTTGCTGCCGCATGACGTAGATCAATCGACCCCTGCCGACCATGACCATCCATGGCCAGGAAAAAGGGCCCCAATCAAGAGGACAGGGGTCGATGGGGGCTTGCAGCGGGCCATTACTTCATCATGAGAAGCCATGAGTGCCAATTTTGGGTCCCATCCGGTGCCATCCTGGGCCATGTCGACATCAGCGTTGCAGCACAGGAGTCATGTTGAATGAGGACCCGGAGGGGGTCACGGAGTGGGACACAGCACACGAAAAGAAACACTGGGCCAAGCCGACCAGGGCATGGGCATGAAAATGGACGAGAGAGTGACATGGGCAAGGTCTGGAAGACCGTGGGCAGCCCGATGCGTCCGACGTGATATATTTCTGATGATCCAAGTACCATATACGTCTCACAAATATCCTTACGATCCTGTCATCACGTCAGCCCTTTGGAAATTCCCTTATCTACCACCACCTTGCCCGTTTGTTGCCAGACGACCGACCACAGAAGCATGGGACAATAACACAACACAACTCAACCCATACACACCGACATGTGGATGACCCGGCCCGTCCATCGTATTGATGAGCTGAGCAGAGAGAGAAAGGGGAACAATACAAGCAGTTGGGTGCCTTTTGCATCTTCAGCTTAAACCCCTGATATAGCCGAACCGACTTTGACACGGTCACGCATTTGCAACTCTTGGCAGTTCTTTCCTGCAGCAACCTTTTACACATCCGGACCTCGAATTTCCAATCTTAAAAGGCCGACACGACAAGGACAAATTGGGAAGGAACAGAAGAACTCGAGAAGGAGCAAATCTTCTATATAGTCGTCGAGCCCTGATCCAAAACCCTACTACCCACAAACCACAAACCACCACCACCATCGGGGACCTCCGACAGAGGTGTTGTTTCTTACCTGACACACTTTACAAACGGCCACACACACGCACCCTCCACTACCTACACCTCAAACATTTCGATACCCCCGGCTGGCCGATTGAACACTGCCTGGCTGCGCCTGTTCGCCTTACTTACGCAAGACCATCAACGCACAGAAGGATCCTTTCGGACCGAGACGGAGCAATTCCCAGCGTCTGTGTGCCAACTGACAAACGGCTGAATTCGCCCACATCCTTCTCTGACCGGTCGAACTTTCTTCACTTCTTCCCCTCGCTTGCGACGGACTGAAAACGAACCTTCCTCAATCAAGCAAGGAAGAAGATTCCAATTCTATTGCCATCGTCAATTCCAGTCGATGTAAGTTGGACAGTTTTCTCTACCTTGTGGCACCTTGACAGCAGCGTCGATGGCTGTGAACTCGATATTCCATGTCGTCGAATCGATGCTCGAAATCCTCGTCCGAAACACCCGCAGAAACAAGCTGCTAACAGCGATCCCCCAGATCACCACCAAACTGCTACCCAAACAGCAGTTGATCAGCAATCGCTAAACTCCAACCGAGCAACAAAACCGACCAATCAAGACCACCACAGCTACCACTCGCTCTTCAATCAACCAAGCCTCCACCTTTGTTCAAAGTCGACCCGACAACCCAAATCAGCCAAGATGTGCGGCACCAAGATCTCGTACGCGTGCTCGACCACGCTCATTTCGCAGTCGACCACATGCTCCTGCGCGAAGGTGGTCGCCTGTGGCAAGAGCACCCTCTACTGCGGCACTTGCAGCCACCCTCGGTGTAAGGAGCTCCGGGGCGAGAGTACGGTAACGGTATAGGAGTGATTTGACGGCGGGTCCGAGAATCTCCTGCCACTTCTCTTCGGGACTCGGCTCGTCGTCAACATCAGCAACAAGAAGCAGAACTCCTGGCCGGTACCAGAAGCAACTCGCGAGCGAGCAAGCTACCTACAGACGAGTACTTTACGAGGGCGAGAGAGCTAGAGCAAGCAGGCAAGCAAGAAAGCATGGAGGAGGAGAAATGTAAGCCAGCCTAACCTAACCCAAGAGGAGGGAACACGGTGGCACAAAGAGTCTAGAAGAAGTGTAAGATTTACAAGAAGCATAACAAGCAGTAGCACGAAAAATGCACTGCACAGCGGTCATCGAGGCCAGGAAGTGGCAACAAAGCCCACTGGCTAGAAGAAACAAGGCCAAACTAATCAGATGGATGGACTTAAACTGGACGGACGGACTGGCGGAACGGACGGACGGATGATACCTTGGGCGCTCGGGATACATTTGTTATCAGCATTTGCAATTTGCAATGCCATCATTTCCTTTTCTTCTCTTATAATCATGTACAAAATGGCATCATTTTTCTTCGGTTCTATTGCATCTGCATCATCATCATACTTACACGCGGTGACTGGCCTCGGTAGCTAGCACCGCTACTTTCATAATCATCATCATTATCATCACTCGGTTGTCAAACATCTCTGTGGCTCGCCGCTGCAGTCTGGTCACTGGGTCGGTTGGGAGAACGGATGGACGGCGGGTTAGGCAGGCGGAACGGATGGGCACATGCAGGCTGGGTGACTGGGCTGGGCTGGTTTCGGCGGCGGTCAACGGGGAATTGCACATTGGGATCGGGACTGGTTTCGGATGCCTTGGGGAAACATAGCATAGACGGGAGAATGGATCTGAGTTAGAAGTCTGACGGGTAAGACTTCTTGCCAAATCGACGAAAGAGGAGAAGGCCGGGAGAAGGAGGGATACCAAAGATCTCTGTATGCATAGGTATCATAGCCCGTTGAAGGGAAGAATTTTGCAAGTCCGTCCATCAAGTCTTTTGTCCCACCTTTTACAATGTCGCGATGGCTTCACTCACGTCTACCATACCTCTTAAATGTCTGACCGCGGAAATACTACCTACGGAAAGCAGAAAACCGCCCATCTGGTAAACAACATCCATGTTCACATGCTCCCATGCTTTCCTGACACATCCCAAAAAAGTCCATAATCACCAATCCTTACATGATCAACGACATGGATTCCACTATAACCGGGTACCCTGAACTCGCAAGTCAAACCAAGATCACTCCAAGCAACAACTCGCAGGTCCCGTCTTGGCTCCTTGGGTCTGGTCGTGATTTGGAATCCGGAATCGCCAGGCAAGTTACAAGGATCAATCATGCAAAAACCGAAACCTCGGATCGCATGTCGCGGGTCGCGGGTCGCAGGTTCAATTGTTTGTTTGTCGACACAAGCAAGACAAGCAAAGACGGAAATAGAAGCTTGGAAGCATGGAAGCATGGAAGCATGGAAAGCATGGAAAGCATGGAAGCATGGCGGTGCCGTGCGGTCGCCGGTTACAGCAACCAGGCAACTAGGCCGTCGGACCGGGAGGGAAGGTCTAGACCTTTCTTAGACTGGGGGACTGGAGAGATGCGGATCGCCATGCCGGTAAGCCTCCATCTAACATACATAAAGGTGCCGATACCGATAAGAGCTTGTTTGGGGTGGGAGGTTGACGATCTTTTCTTGGAGGGCTTGGACTCGGCGCTGAGATTGTTTGACTTGGCGATGTGGCCGTGGCCGTTGCGGGCTGGTGCATGATGGGTGTGGCTCTTCAAGTGCGATGTGTGATGCGAGGGCAGGGTGGGAGGGATGTAGCTTGTGTTAAGGGATTTAAAGTTGGGGATGGGGTTGAGCAGCTAGAACATTAGGATCTTGATACAAAAAAAAAAAAAAAAAAAAAGTGTCTATTGAGCCCTACAAGTTCGGCGAATAGCTGCAATGAGAGGATATACAATGGAGTTCACCTGTTTTTCTTGTCTAGAAGCGGTCGGTCTTAACAGCTCAGTCAGTTCCGAGGTGACTGCGGAGTGCGGGCAGCTCAAGTGCCTTGGAGACAGTGCCTTGACCTTTCCCAACGGCAACTCCGTCATTGCCATATCATCCCGAATTGACCGTGAGCCAGATGAAACCTCGCAAAACATACAGATCATGTGTGTTCGCCAATATTGGCTCTGTGCGACGATGGTCTTTTTGCCGGCGGCATCTCCACTGTTGATGAACCCCAAAGCCCCAAAGCTACCCCAACTCTTGGCATTACGTCACTTTGGGCCCGTTTGGGATTCAGGGGTGGTTGTTGCCTGGCGTTTTGTGGATCACCCTGCTGAGCTGCCTGCCGTGCCTGAAGAAAGAATGGCAAGAGCGGGCGACTATCCTGCGGTCTGTCCCGTGATTTCGCGACGAATTGGCATTGAATTGGGTCAATAGCAGGAGAGCAGGGGCCGCTGTTGCCTGGAAGAGCGCGGAGCGCGCTTGCCCAAATGGTTGTTTTGTAGGCGCTAGGAAGGAGCAATATCAAGTGATGTTTCCCGGAGCAGAGTTTGCTACTTCCTTCCTTCTCCTTTGTCGCAATCTTTCTTCGTCTGTTGCAAACTTCTCTCAACTTCGTTTTCCATCAGGTTGATCTCACTTTTCTTTTCGTGAACAATCTTGACACGGTCGTTGCCATCTCTCACCCTTCCTTCACGCCCCATTGTTTGTTTACTTTCGGACGCGCCTTCACACCCTTCGCCCCTCGGGAACCAACCCTTCAGTCCGTCACGATGCCGCCCAGACGAGCAAAGAACGAAACGGCTGCCCCCGCGAACTTCCCGCTGGAACACTGCCGCATTGTCTTCAGTGGACAATTTGTTGGCGGTCAAGACCAGCACAAGAGAACAGCAGAGTCCCTCGGAGCAAACACCACCGTGACCGCCATCGTGCAAGGCGTCACCCATGTAATCTACTCCGACAAGAACGCTCACAAGATGAGCACCAAAGTCAGGCAGGCACATGGAATGAACATTCCCGTTGTCAGCATCGACTGGTTGCTGAAGACCCAAGAGAAGAACGCTCGACAGCCGGAAGACGACTACGCTCTGGACTTGTCCTCCTTGGATGCCGCTAGTGACGCTTCCGTGGCTGACGCAGACACTGCCTCCCACAAGAATGGTGATGACACCAGAGGCACCAAGAGAAAGAGATCGCCGTCGCCATCGCAGGGTGGTGCCAAGGCTGATGGCGAGGAGGACACCTTGAAAAAGTCCAAACTCGAAAGGTCAAAAGCCGTGGGCGAGGGCCAAGTCCTGAAAGACAAGACCGTCCAGATCCCTCTGGACGCCGGCGCTCCATATGGCTACGACGTCCATGTTGATTCTGATGGTGTTGTCTATGACGCATCATTGAACCTGACCAATTCCACTGGCAATAACAACAAGTTCTATCGCCTTCAGGCAAGTCGCCATCCCAACCTCTCCTGCCGCATTCTCAAACTAACCGATCAAATAGCTTCTGACGCAGCAGAACATACGGTTCGCGGTCTGGACGCGCTGGGGGCGTGTCGGAGAATTCGGCCAGAAAGCACTCATTGACTCCTCGTCTTTACAAGATGCCCTGAAAACCTTCGAAAAGAAGTTCAAAGACAAGTCGGGATTGGCCTGGAGCAACCGAGGTGATGACCCCAAGCCCAAGAAGTATGCCTTCGTCGAGGTGAACTATAAGGATGACTCCGATGACGAAGACGAAGCTGAGGGCGGCGCGGCCACGAAAGAAGAGAAAGACGACTGGGAGCCCCCCAAGTGCACACTCGACCGTTCAGTGGCTAAGCTGATGGAACTCATCTTCAACCAGCAGTTAATGGACAACACCATGACGGCACTCAAGTACGATGCTAGGAAGCTCCCATTGGGAAAGCTCAGCAAGGCCACAATCACGCGCGGCTTCCAGGCGCTGAAGAATCTTTCGGAACTTTTTACAGACCCTTCCAAAGCTTCGGGCTATGGTCTACCACACCAGCAAGCGGTCGAGCACCTTTCCAATAGCTATTACTCCGTAATCCCACACGCGTTCGGCCGTGACCGGCCACCTATCATTTCGACCGATCAGCAGTTGAAGCAAGAAATCGAGCTGCTCGAAAACTTGAGCGACATGAAGGAAGCCAGCAACATCATGAAGATCGATAAGACCCAGTTCGATGTTCATCCCCTGGACAGGCAATACCAAGGCCTCAGGATGCAGGAGATGACACCTTTGGACCGGGCTTCGACCGAGTTCACCCAGCTGCAAGACTACCTGGTCGATACACGGGGTCATACTCACGGAGTCAACTACGAAGTGGAGGAGATCTTCAGGATCGAGCGCCAGGGCGAGTTTGACCGGTTCGACCAGAGTGACTATGCCGACGGCAAGTTGAAGCTCAAGAAGAATCGCAAGCTTTTGTGGCACGGCTCCCGCTCCACCAACTTTGGCGGTATTCTCAGCCAGGGTCTCCGTATCGCGCCGCCGGAAGCGCCCGTCAATGGGTACATGTTCGGCAAGGGCGTCTACCTAGCGGATATGTCCAGCAAGTCAGCAGGCTACTGCTGTGCATATCAGTCCAATGACACGGCCCTCCTCTTGCTCTGCGAGGCTGAGCTTGGCGACCCCATCCAGGAGTTGACTGATTCCGATTACGATGCTGGAGAGCACGCCAAGCAGAAGGGGATGCTTTCTACGTGGGGTAAGGGCATGAGTGGCCCGTTGAAGTGGAAGGATGCTGGTGTTGTGAACCCGGCGCTGCAGGGTGTGATGATGGTAAGTTCTTTTCTTGTTTGTCTTGATGCCGACATGAGAAAGATGGTTGCTAACGAGAAGTCCAGCCCGACACGTCGGTTAAACCTGGCGACACGAACTACCCGGGCGCTGGTCTGTATTACAACGAGTACATCGTTTATGATGTTGCCCAGGTTCGTCTGAGGTATCTTTTCCGTGTCAAGATGTAGTTTCGCCTGCTCCCTTTGCTTGACCGTTAATGTGACAAGGGCAGTGTACTGGGCTTGGAACAAGAAGGTTCAATTCAGCTGATAAACTTCTTTGGTCTCGAARGCCTTGTTGATCCCTTTCAACCTCCATGAGAAAGGTCGGGCTTCAAGGCCTTCTTATGCCAAAGAAGGTCGGTACGTACCGAGCCTTGTGTGCCTAAGGCTACAAGGCATCGATGCGAGTCTATCTAGTCTTGTCTGCATACAAGTAGATCTTCTGAATGTCTTCAGCCATTCTCCTTCTTCCTTCTGGCGCCGGCCTTCGCCCGGTCGCCCTACTTCTGNGTACGTACCGAGCCTTGTGTGCCTAAGGCTACAAGGCATCGATGCGAGTCTATCTAGTCTTGTCTGCATACAAGTAGATCTTCTGAATGTCTTCAGCCATTCTCCTTCTTCCTTCTGGCGCCGGCCTTCGCCCGGTCGCCCTACTTCTGCTTGGTTGGCTGTRGTTGCTCTGCGGAGGTGCTTAGYGCTGTCGGTAATTCCAGTCGGCAGTTTGATGGTTGGCTTGATARCCAGGTRGCGTTGTCAAAGGGGTTCGGTTATGTGATGCCGATGGCAAGGGGTTGGACTGGGCGAGGCTGGTCCTTGTTGCCTGGGGCCACAAGGCATCGATGAGGCTGATGTCAAGCCTTGAGGTCGCAAAGCCTCAATAACCCTAAGGTGTTGATGAATG
>RANY01000058.1:0-66786 GCA_009805235.1 Neurospora pannonica FGSC 7221 | reverse complement strand
TGTTCCCCCCCCCCCCCCCCCCCCCCCCCCCCCCCCCCCGGACCCGGGTCCGTTATCGTTGTCCGCCTGGCTGCCCTGGCACCGTGACCCTTGAGGGTTCAGTTCCATCTATCCGGTTCCGACGGCGTTTTCTTTTTCTGTCATTTTGACGGGGACCCATGACGTTGGGTTTCGACGATGACGACGGGGACAGCGAGGCTGCATTCAGCAGCCTGATGTGAATCAACTGGTTGGGGGGTTAATTTGGTCGTTTCTCTGTTTGAACAAGGTCTCGGTATCTCCGCCTTCCCTTTTTGCTTTTTTGTGTCTCTGGTTTCGAGTTTTGAGCGAGCGTTATCACCAGCGAAGCACAACCCCTGAAACCCCTGAATCAGAGAAAAACAAGCAAGAACGACTGGGCCAAAATTACAACGGCGCGATTTGCCCCGGAAAAAACTGATGTATCAACACACCACATCATGCTAATAACTGGTAGAGGTATCAAAGATCATTTTACCCTCCTCAATCTTTCAAAAGCCACAAAAGACGTGGGATGCTGAATGCAAGAAATCGTGATCTGGTTCCAGTGGTGTGGTAACAGGTGCTGTATCGAATGGTTGCAGTGGATCCCAATGGGGGCTTCTCCATTGCTGGTAATGTCCCAAATGTCCCAAAATGTGAAAGACCCGCACTTGCACCGTATCAGCATCAGGGCAAAAAGAAAGAGAAAACGGGAAATTAGAGAGAATGAGAGACCTCAGTTGTCAGAAATTCCGCGCAACTCCGTTCTCTTCTCTTTTTCCAGCTTCAGGTCTTCAGCCTGCCCAGGGGGAGAAACTCCGTTTTCTCCATCTCAGACTCTCAGCTCGAACGAGGGTTAAATAGCAGGAAATAGCAGGGGGATGCCTGAACAGCTCATTGTTTTCAGGGTCCTCTCTCCTGCCTGTCTGCAACGAATGGTTCCAAAACGGCGAACGGGCAAGTCCATGCCATGCCATGAGTTCCGCGCCGCCGGCGCCGCCGCGGTGGTGCCGTCGTGGTGGGTGGTGCGGTGGAGCATTCCACTTCCCATCAATGCCCGGAGTTTCGAAATTCAGGGCGAGACGTAACGGAAGGATGAATCAGGGGGGGTGAGTGGACCTTCTAGAAGCCTGGATGGAACGACGGAAAGGGTTCGCTCACTTCCACTTCCGCCCAGAATAGTAATCGGTGGGGGGATTGGATGACAGAATGGAGTCCCCGTCCCCCGTCCCAGCTGTCTGTCGTAAGGCTCACTGCAGCCTTGAAACTCATGCACCGGGAATCCGGGATGGCATCTTGTGGCTGCCCCCGCGGATGTGAGGTTTCTGTTCCTAAGGGGTGATTGAGAGTGATGTCAGAGTGGTAATTGATAACGAAACTCCCCCACTGTCAAGACTGCCGATAGCATCACCAACACCACACCACTAGATCGCGATAGAACCACAAAAGAAGCATCTTCTCTCGCATCAAACACCGTCAGAATCAGAAATCGCCACTGGTTTCGACGACGAGAATGGCAAGGATATTCTTTTTTTTAGCGAGGCCCGCAGAAGCAAGGCCCGCCCTGGCTCGAGCCTGACAGCTGCAGCAGTTTTTTTGCAGATTACGCCATGGGATCCGAAAGGCTGGTAACTGGTCGTGATTGGGCGAGCAATCCCATGACTGCTTTTCTGGGTGATTGAACAGGGACCGGAAGTGGTCCGCGGGGCGTGTCATGTACCGGGGCACATGAACTTGTGTGTGCGGAATTGGAAGACCTCAAACCAGAGCGAAAGTGCCGGATGGTCCCCGGGCCCCCTGGTATTTTTTGCCCAGTATTTTTGGGGGTGGTAGTGGATGATTTCCCACACTGAGGATTTGCAACCAACCCCAGCGCTATCTTGTCGATCTGTCCTGCTAGTGAATGATAGGTATCGATTTGTGCCTGTCTAGCCAAGCGAGAATGGAAGCATTCCCACTTGATACCGACTGTATGTCTGAGATCTTATAGCTATACCAGGTTTTGTTAGGCGAGCCAGGCGAACAGGCGAGTTAGGCCTGTCTCTTGCCTGTCTAGCAGCTCATGCTAAAGAAGATTCAAGCCAGGGCTCTAAACCTGGTCTTGCGTGGGTGATAGGGACAGAGAGACAAAATAAGACTGAAGAAATCTCTCCCAAAACGGAAAACCCCCCACCACCTCACTTGCCAAGTGCGATCGGAGTTGGTTGGGGGAAGAACCACCAAGAAGCTGGGGAAACACATGCCTCTAGTGATGATGCCCGTCTCTTTGGATCAAAACGGATGGGATTGACCTTTGGATGGATGTTTCCATGCGGGCTGACAAGGTTGTGGTTTCTTAATTAAGCCTCGCTCGCTCTGTGTAGCGTAGTCCGGGGAAGAGGCGGGATGGTTGAGGTTGGATCGGGGATCCGGTTAAGGGCCGGGTGAGCAGCCGGAAGGCAACCGGGAACTTGCCTGGAATTACGAAGAGGGATTCTCGTGACTTCGTTTGCGACATGGAACAACCATAGGGGGGAAGCAGCCCATCCATCCTCCATCAGGGCATCACCATGATGATACCGTGGTGAGACGGAGCTTGGAAAGCTGGATGGAGTAGAGTGGGAGAAGAAGGGCCCGCGGAGGACCCCCACCCCGTAAGACGGGCCTCGACGGGATCTACCGCCGGGAATCATCTTTTTTTTGCTCTGGAGCGCTGAAGCCAAAGGAGGCGTGCCCCTGGCTAATGGCATGGCGAGACAAAATAAGAAAGAAGAGAGGCGAATGGAGAAAGATGATTGGATGCTTTTGCAGCCCCGCAGTTTAGTGGTACAATACTTACCTCTACTTGCCTACACAACCACTGAAAGTCACAAACAAAATGATGTCCAAAACGGAGCACGATGATGACACCGCAGGACCAAGTGTGCTCAAAGTTCAGGTGCTGTAACGGTGTATCCGCCTTCCACAGCAACTTTGTGTTGCCTGTGCTGCCTGTGCTGCTTTGTGCTTCCACTACCTCTTCTTTTTTAACCTGAGATGAGTGATGACTGTAACGTTATCGACGAGGCTGTGCACGACTCTCGATATTCCTAAGCTCCCGACATCCGATTGGTGTTGTCTCAGACGGACGCGGAATCGATTTGGGTGGATGTCAAGCGGCAGTGGCAGCAGCGATCCGGGAGAATCCCAAAGAAGGGGGACGGGATGATTATTATTACTCTTTCGTCGTGTGGTGGTGTTACGTCCAGTCGGTCGTACCTGACATCGACGGAGTCATCATCCATCCTGTCCACGCCTGTCATCATCCCATCCTACATCCGCGCTGCGTCGGCTTGTAGTAGTAATAGCAGGCAGCTTCGTGATGTTTCGTCGTGATTACCAATGGCGGCCATATTGGCGATATTGACAACGGGATAGGCTGACTGACGACAGACATCATCGAGGTAATTCCCAACGAGTGACGGTGACGATGACGATGATGCAACGGGGATATGGAAGTGACTCGAATTCGCGGCAAAAGTGGTAAGCGAGAGTCAGGGTCGTTAATGTGAGGCTTACGTGCTGCCTGCCGACCGGCCTGCCATATCGTGCCTTGCATGGACTCTCGCTGATCTATGAGCGGAATGATCTGAGACAATTGAAGCGATCCGACGACAAGCCAAGTGACAGCTGGTGGTGTGCAGTGCGCGGAAGGGGACCCGTGTGGTGACTGGTGGTGGTGACTTCATTGTTTCTGGTGGTTGTGGTGGGTTGTTGAAGTCGCAGAAGTAATTACAACAGCGGGGGGATTTGAAGCTCCATTTTTCTGGATGGGAGAAAAATGGGATGAACCGTGTTTCCGACGAATGAGAAGGATGCAAAATGCGACGTGACCGGGGTTTGGGGAAATGGATTCAAAATTGAAAGTGGAGCCCTCCCAGCTCGAGTCCCTCTCAAGCCTCACCACGGCAACACACGCCCACCAAAAACAGCCACTGCATCACGCCACACCCAGAATCCTCCCCCCTTTGAATTGAATGGGACCCAGTGATGCAGTGATGGTGCCTCCCGGGGAAATCATCTCTCAGCTCCCCGCCCCGTCAGCCCCGTCAGGCCCGCGTCGAAAAAAGAAGTGTGGAAGTGACCCAAAGATATGGTTCAGCGAAGGATTACACAACGTCGGCGACGTCGGGTGCAATCACTGCCAATGAACCCTTCCTTTCGTGATTTTGCCAGATCCCCTTTTGCCGTTTTATTCCCCGTACGTACGATATGAGGCTTGTACATGGCTTGGTGATCATGCTGAGTGGCCGAACCGAAGCGGCTTGTTCCTGTCACAGAAGTGAATCTCTCCGTCACTGTCAGGGGGCGTCACCCTCTTTGGGACATGTTTTGGTGATTTTGATGAAGGGTGGTGTCCACCACAACTCCTGCACCGCGGCCATTCCCGGTTCACCCGTTGCATCAGCGCAGCGCGCAGCTCGCCTTGCTTCGCCCAAAACGTCGCCAGAGGTTCCCAAATTGAGGCCCTTTTGAGATTTGACAGGGCAGTCAGTCCGCCCGGCCGCCGCGCCCGACCTGACCCAGGACTGCGGACCTGGGCCTGGGAAGGGGATGTTCCCGGGATCGGAATGATTCGTCCTGTCGGGTACCTTTACGTATGTATGTACGCCCAGACGCCGTATGGGCGTATTACTCTCGGACATCTCCTTCTCCAGCTTCACATCGTTCTGGTGCCCCCATCTCCATTGCATACAGGGCCTACCTTGTACTCATACTAACCAAGCATTGAAAGTTCGGGTTTGAGAATCATGAGGCTTTAAGGCTTGAACCCCCTTATCCGATCCTGAATCTAGCATATTCGTAACGGAACGTAGCAGCCCCCGGAGCCTCACCCTCGGACTTGGGTGAGCCTCTGATACGACGGCAATGCCCGACAATTGAATCCTGACACCTCCTCCAACTGGCATTGACTTTGACACTGAATGGCACCTCAACAATTGTTCTCCCTACTCCCTGCCCTGGCATTAGTACCACACTCACGGGGCGAGCTAGGTACGCTTTGTACAGTCTTGGTAGGTCCGGGGAATGGACGGAATGAACGGAATTGACGGAATCGACGATTTGAATCACGAGGACATCGTCGAATATGCAACATCTGAGACCAGCAGAAGCAGCCAGGGCAGCCAGCAGGACCTGAGACGACGAAAGACTTTGCACTTACTCAGGACAAATCGAAAGAAGTCTAGGCTGGGTTTTAGAGCTTGCATTAGCGGCTCCATAATCTGGAGGTTTGGCTGTCTGGGTCTCTGGGTAGTTGTCTGTGGACTGTTGTCGGTTATCGGTTACTGATGCCATGATATGATACCTATGATGGTATGGCATGTTGTTCATTTCGCGCTGCTGGTGTTATCAACTTATCGAGCCTGGTCATCATTGTCGTCGTTGTCGTTGCATGTAGTTGACAGCCCTGTTCGGGGGGAGGTAGCTGAGGTGACGACGATTCACAACCGGGTGTTAACCGACGGGATCTCCTCAAAGTCGTGAGGCTTTTCATGGTCGCCGAATGACGATATCGTGGACTCCAGCTCCGGTCGCCGGTTCCGAGCCGGGCAATGGGTGATGGCTTTCTTTTGTCATGATGCTCAATTAGGAAGAGGATCTGCGCAGCCTTTAAATCGGAGGCTTCAGTTGTCACTGCTCTTACGTATCCCCCAGTCCCCAGTGGTAACCGTAGAGGTTCTCTTGCGAGCTGGAGTTGAGTGGTGGGTTGCTGGCTGGGTGGGGTCCACATGGTGTCGTTCAATTCGGGGTTTCGGGAATGGCTGCACTGCACTGATCGATGCAGGCACGGAGCACGGGGCACGGAGCACGGGGCACGGAGCACGGGGCACTGAGCACGAGGCACTTAGTGGTCTGTCCACCAGGTACGGTACAGGTAACAGCACTGGGCAACGGTTCAAGCTCACTGCAAGCACAGATCTTTTGTTCGAACATCCCATCCCATCCTCTGATCGCTGCTGTTGACGTCCCCTCGTCGTTCGTCGTGGATTTTAACATTGCAGGAGTAGGAGTCAAACTAAGCAAGCAAACAAACGGAAAAGTTTAAATCACCAACGCAGCCAACCACCCGTTCCGGGCCGCAGCGAAAGCTTGCCCGCCAACAACGTAAGGTGACCTGTAAGGTAAGGTACAGTACCTGCCTGCCGTACCTTGTCGGTTGTTACGACTGACGACCCGACCGGCCCGGCTATCGGCCCGCCAGCGCACCTGGCACCTACCTTGGTTACCCCGGAATTAGCTCCGCAGTTGGGTGGTTCGCTGTAATCTCTTTGTTCGCGGGTCGGGCGCAATGTTCAATTTGAATTGTTCAATTTCATAAAACTGAACGGGTCCGGGCAGTCCGCTCAGTGTGTGCATTTTTAGAGAAGCGAGAAATCACAACTGGATTGGGATGTTTTCGTTTGGGAAGTGATGCATGGATGTTCCCGCGTTTGGGAATTGGAGCTTGACATGCCATGCAGCACGCACGTCAACAAAGAAGAAAATACGATAGAAAAGAAAAGGATGCATTTTGATAGATGCAAGTGTCAATGCTGCGCCAAACTGTCGCGAGATCCAGCAGTGATAGGTTTCCTGTAGGTTCGTTCGCGTGTGCGTTATCTTTGTATGAGACAAACAGATCGGGAACGTGCATTCTCGAGGTCGCCGTTCACCCTTCTCCTTCTCCGTCCCCGCCGCGCAAGCCTCCGCCACAATTAACAATGCGAACTTTCTTTTTCTTTCTCTTTTCTTGCGTTCGTATATCGGACGCAGGAGAAGCTTATCCGATTGTGTTCAAGTGCGGCTGAAAACATTTCACAAAGGGCAAGTCGATGTTGAAAGGACCAAAAAAGTGACTGTTGAGATAGAAATCTCAAATGTTCCATTTGCTGTGGTATGTATAGACCAAGCTTTCTTTCGCTAAATTATATAGCTACTTCTTATTTATCCATCCTCCGCCTGTATCTTTATACATGATTTCTGATATAAGAGGTGCAGGGAGGGGATTAACTAAACAAAAGACGAGAGGGGGTATCTTCTATAACCTGGATCCAGCCAAGCGAACACTGACTGCCCTTTTCATGGCTGGAGATACCAAGGGAAACCGAAGCCCCAGAATGTGTATCCTCCAAGATAATGCCAGATGTGGTGTACAGTGGTGATGTGATGATGATGTGATGTGACATGAAAAGGAAATAGGGGCCATGATGCGCTGTGCGGGTGATGATGGCGATCTCCGCGAGGAGAACCATCCCGATGTGGTGGTACATCCCATAACAATGTGGGAAAATACAAAAAGTCTAGATGCAATAAAAAGCAGTTTTCCCAACCACCCAAGTCTTTTTCCCAATCCAACCCAGGACAAACGAGAAAAGAAAAACCGAAACGCTGTGATGTCGGTCGCGGATCATTCTTGGCTGCCATGCCCGTCCCTTAGCCCATGAATCAAGTGCCGTTCCCGCTATCGTGATTCGGCGAATTATGAGACCGGATCGTGTTCCGGCTGGGTTTTGGGAGGGCGTGATTAAGTTGGTGGTCGAATGTGTTCGGGAGAGAAGCTGGTAGGTTGCGCGCTGCTTCTTTCCGTTGTGATCCGTGCAAAACAGGTTTGGTGTAAAAATGACAAGTGACCACCCCAAGAGCGACTCGGGTATTGCTCCATTAAATCCCAAGAAAAAGGAAAATGCAACCAAGCCCATCTCTATGTGTAAACGCCGTGCACCAGGTGTAAAAAAGCAAAACTCAGTGTGAAAAGCCAGAGTCAGCCGCCCGGAATAAACCACCCGCTTGTTGTTGTAGTGTTGTCCTCCATGTTGGAGGAATGATGATTAAAAGGCGTACTCCGAATTGAAATTAATCGCCCGAGAATGAGATCGCAGAGGATGTTGACTAAAATGTGGTAAGAGGTCGATAAAAGATGGTGAGGGCGAGATTAAAACCGATTATAGTATAGTAGTCGAAAAGAGAAGTCGCAAAAAGAAGAGGTGGTGCTGCTTGTTCGAGATCGCCGATATGTTTGGTTGTTGCTTGTCGTCCCAATGTCGATTAAGGAATGAAAACATTGGCCAAAATGTCGAGCGCCGTTGTTTCGCTGCATTTCGCACGGTATCTTGTCGTGTATGTATGACAATGATCCGCGCTGCAGTGAATCAAGGGATGAACAGGCACGCATCAGGTCCCGATAAGATCGAGGGCCCTTTACCTCCGGCTGGGCTTGGGCGGCTGTGGGGGCTTGGGGACACCGGTGGTATCGTAGGCGCCACGGCCGAAGTTGACAGACTGAGACTCCCTGGTGATCATTTTGGCGGTTCTGAAGGTTGTATTAAAAACGTCGCAAGAGCTGTAGCACCGAGAAGACACCAAGGTTAGCTATCTGTCCGACCCCCAGACATGTATGTTGTTGCGCGTCATGACTCACGATTGAGACGCCAAAGTGTAATCGGCGAGAATTAGGATTCGATAAAGTGTCGTCGACAAGTGCGTAAGCTTTGTGTTTTTGTTGTGGTGGTTGTTGTTGTTGTGGGTGTTCGGTATGCTTCCCGTTTCGGAAGTCTTTCGTGATGTTCGAAATAGGAAAGGAACTCTTTGGAGCTGGCAGTCGTGCAGTGGTGTGGATCTGAAGTAGACAAGTAAGGTAGTATTAAACCTGGTGTTTATTCACAACACAGGAGAAGAATTAGGATCCGAAGATGGTTGAGAAGCTGTGATGGGGATTCCAAGAAAAGAGGTCTGAACGGGGAAGGGGATCCCTCGGTCTTATAACATGAGGATTACTGGAACTGGAACGAGGCAATGTCAAAATGGAAGTCAAGGGGGTGACCTTATTTTCCCTACCTTGTCGTTGGCATCAATTGTCTCTTGGACCACACCCCGGTACCCAGTCAGTCCCAATGCCAAAGACAACCACACCAGACACGACAGGGCAGCCGGGGGACCCAGCCAAAGCAGCCAGGTACCTTGTCTGGTGTGTGTCTGGCCTGTCTTTGCGTGCAAGCTCCGTTTTACGAGGACGAGCTGGACAACGCCTGAGGTACAGTAGCGTAACTCATTTGTACCCATGTACCTCTTTCGTTTGGAGACACCCACTGAAAGACAGCTTGGGGCTTGGGCAATGGGGCCAGCTTGGACGGACCCATCTCCTTTTGCCGGGAGATTTCCATTTTCAGGCCCATTTCAGCGGATGGCCTCGGTGGATTTCAGCGGGCCGGGGGGTTCCCTGTCTTATCCACCAGTTCTCCCACACGTCTCGAGAAACGGAGGAACGGAGCTTGTGTGGGCGCGGCAAGTTGCTGGCGCTGTCGCAGTGGTCAGAGGTAAGTAGCTGGTACTAGCGAGAAAACGGAATGATGAGGTGAGCAGATTGGCACACTCTGGCACTGTGCTCTCTTAAGAACGGTATCACGGTACTCGAGGCACCCTCAGCACGGACGCCCGAGAGATCCAGCGACACAGCGAGTGAGCCAGTCCTCCCGGCGAGAAGAGCCACGATATTGTTGTCGAATGTCGACTGCCTGCCGGTGCCATTTGATACCAGCCAGTGTCGGGGGCTGTCAAGCAAGTGTCAAACTGTCAGACTCAGAGTGTGCCCCTGGGGCCCTGGCAGCTTGGGGCCTTCCTAAAGCTGATTTGATCGCCTCAAACGTGCGTACGGAGGGTGCCATCCAGATAGACATTGGGCAATCAGATTGCTGCTGGTTGGCAAAGACTTGAGAGGGTTTTCTCCGTGGTTGCGTACGCAGTGCAGCGCAGGCGTGCAGTGCAGCTCAGCGGTCTGACTGATGATGTTCTCTGCGCTTTGCACTTCCTTTCCTGTCTTTGAATGTTACATTTGCCATGGGATCCGGCTTTACGTCTTGTCTTGTCTTGTGGTGGTGAGGCTGGTGCTGATGCTGTTCGGTCTCTGAGATATTGGGCATTGGCACCTCATCGCCGTCACAACACGGGGCGACGGGAACCACCGCAGAAAACAGGGGTCGCGCTTAGTGATTGACGTCGGCGACGGCGAGTCCAAAGTGAATGGAAGACATCACAACCACAACCACAGGAAAATTCCCGTCGTGTCGTCGGAAAAGCAGCGATTGTTCCGAAAGTATTGCGCCGCAAATGGGTAAATGGGTTTGTTCCTGCGTGATCGTGATGCAAAGGTGTGCCAGTGTCAGGTTTGGGGCGTTTTCCGTTCGTTCATTCGTTCAGTAATCCGTATGTTGCTTTTTGTTTGTCTTGAGATGAAAGGTCCCAGGTCCCGTCGTGATGCAAAAACAGAGGAAAAAGTAAAAAGAAGGCAGCAAGGAGGGGCAGAGGTACGGACGAGAGGTTGCAGCGTGCCTGGGAAGCCCGCGTATTGCCCGCCATGTTCCAGTGAAGGGCAGCCCGCAGTGGCCGCATTGCCCGCCTACAATCACGGGCATCCGGACCCGATGCAGTGGGCGATGGACGGTGCCGTGAACGCCCACTTGTTTCCGGATGTTTCATCCTTCGGCTTGGCCATGAGGCTGGAAAATGAAGGTTGCGAACAAACAACAAAAGTGAAAACACACACGGCAGCCGCACTTGAAAACTTTTCATTGAAATGTCTTCGGTTTGATGCCAGCCTCGCTCGTCATCACGGCGTCGGAGCACATCGTCATGGTCGTCACTTTGTAATGGCGTGCGCTCGGGCCCGGGACGGAAGGGACACGGCCGGCAAGGACATCCACCACAGCCTTCCTCTTCCTTCCTTCCTTTCGCGCCTTCCGCTTTACAAACTGAATGGACTCGCAAAGGAGGAAGCCGCAATGAAGTAATCTCAAGGCAGCACCCAAACAAAGGTCCGTGTGCCTTCTTCCAGCAAGTTCAATCTCTGCCTCTACCGTGGTACGGGGAAATCTCTTCACACTTCTTGGGAATCACGGGAACGGCGTCCATCAATCCAACCTCAGTTAGGGCTTTCAATTCTGTGCAATGACACCTCACCACACTCGATCCAGGAACCGGAACATGCATCACCACTACCACCACCAAGACTCGCAACGCCCCAATAACACATCACGAATTCACGACCCTGAAAATCTGGTTCTCCATTATATGACGACCCTTATTATCATGTCAAATGGTGACATTCGATCGACTCTCGATCGTCCCTCTCCCGTCTCCTAGGCTGTCTCTTGTCTTCCAACCCATCCACTCTTCCGTTACAAACTCCGGCCTCTTCGGAGACGCTCCAGTCTCTTTGCATCACCACCTTATTCCCGTCTCCCACCTCAGGTCCGAGTGTGCTTGACAAGACAAGTCAAGACAGGACAAGACAAGACTACCTTGGACTGTGCAGTAGGGCTGCAGCCTTTTTGGAGCCTCTCAGTCTCTCACTCCTCTTTACAGCTCCAGCTTTTCTCCGGATCGGCCTCAATGGGGAACTAGGGGCAGACTATCCGGGAATACGGAGAACCATAAACGTCCATATCAGGGACGGTCCGAAACGCGAGTTGCTCCTCTGAGCGACTTCTGACAGGCCCAACCTCCAGTTTCATCTTTTTGAAGTCCTCTTTCGGTCTTGACGTTTGCCGGCTCCCAATCCGGACAGTCTTTTGCAGTGGTATCGTTACGATAAGCCACAAGCCACAAGCCACACCCACCACACACACCACACCGCGCCCACAAGACAAGCAGATACAGATGGTTTGATCTTTGCAAGCATATCAAGTGGAAGTCAAGGAAACAAACTTACACCTCTCAGACGCACATGCGCAGTTCGCCGGATGACAGGAACAAAAGATCATCTCGATTTGTCCGGCTTCTCTGGGTGCCGGATATATATGTCCTACAATGGGAACAAGACAGCCGGACAGGACCGGCGCTGACTGATGGATGATATGGCTGCGCCTTGCTCTTAATTCCGACACGGTCATCCCGCCGCCACAACCACCTTCATCACCGCCATCAGCGACAGGACCGACTCAATTTATCCTCTACAAACACAGCTGCCACGATTGGAGAGAAAAGAACTTCACCCCTGGAATCTCGACAAACTTTTTTTCTCTGATTCTCAATTGAGCCAACCCCGAGTCCGCATCATGAACATGTGCAGAGAAGTGCGGCATGCCGCTGCACTCTTGATGCAGAGTTTGCACTCTTTCAGGGCATTGGACGATGGCATCGTGTCTGCCATCACAGGCCACAAGGTACCTCCAGGTATGTACCCAAAAAAAAAAAAAATGTTACGATGGTTGGGGGTTTCCGGGTGCAGTGCCCTTGGTTCCCTTCGGCTCGCACCGCGCATTCAGCTTCTCAACAAGGAAGAAAAACAAAGGACAGCATTTTTCGTCATTTTGGGTCCCCTTCTCACATTCACCCACATTCACGAGCGATGGACATATTTCGTTGGTGGACATGCAAGTTGCAGTGCATCTTGCAAGTGTCAGTTTCAGATTTGCCTGGACCCGCCGTTAGTGCTAGCCTTTACCCCGTACTAACCACGAACTACCCGTAGACTATGGCCTAGTCTGGAGAGCTACTGCGGCCCAGTCTGCTCTAGCTGCTACGGGGGTGGGCACTGGTACGATACGGCGGCGTTGCAGCTCGACAACATCATCACCAGTCTGCTAATTGCCATATCTGGACATCCGAGTCCCACCGGCCAGAGAGCTTTGTCCATTCCTGCCCGTCGATTTCTCCATGGCCGGCGACTACATGCCCAGCCCGGAATCCGCTGCTATCTCGTCGCACTTTGTCGCATCTCGGAACCAAAGGAACGTGTGCAGTAACGCCGAGCCATTGGGGAAACCAAGAACCCTCTCCGGACGACCAGGAGGCCCCCCGGACTCTGCATACGCGGCATTCTTCCTAGGGCAAGTGGGAAACAAGGGTTGGTGGACGGCAGACCACAGAGTATCAAACTGGCAAGTACCGGGGTTGTTGCTGGTGCGCCGGCCTTCCTCTCTTCGGTGCTGGTTCGGTGCTTGTTGGGCTTCGTGGCACTGCATCAGATATCCAGCTAATAATAGGCCCACTTTGCGATAGTGAAGCTGCTGGTCACCCTCGGTGTTGGCTAACTCTGGTCCACGTTTTTCCCTCGTCCACACGACCACGGTAGCCAGATCCTGATGACCTCTTCTGCACTTGGCTCCAGATCGGTGCTCTCTCCGTCTGCATTGCCGTCCGTCCAGTGGCCACGGCCTCGCACTCTTGGACACCCGCAGTGCACTACCGTGGTGGCCTGCAGATAGACCTGCCCACCTATGGACATCATCTCTAGAGCGTCCCCATCGGCCTCCAGCCTCCTCCTTCTCATTCGGCCGTAGGCAGAGCGTTTTGTCAAGGCCAGCGAGTCAACGATTCCCTCCGGTTCCGCCCTGGATAGTCTGGGCCACAACACCAGTCCTGCTCCAGTCCACAAAACAACAAAGCCCAGCGAGCCATCGAATCCACAGAGATGGGCCAGAGTTGCCCGAGACAAGCTACAGAATTCTCGCTCTGGGAATAAATCATCACCAGACTCCACGCAAAATGGCTCGAGAACAACAGCATCTTGGCCAAGAACCAAGCTTGTTGCCGGTTGCAGCTTCGCGGCCCCGGACGTGGCGGACTTTCCTGCAGTCCTGGGGTTGTAACCTGAAGAATGTCAGGCTGCTATGACGCTGTCGACACCCTGAAAACGGCAGATCTGGACTTGAACCACAGCAAAAGTGCTCCGGGTCGTGGTGTGCCTGCATCGTACAACGAGAGTCGCTCCTCAGAAACGGCCGTCCGATGTTCTGATAGGCACGCCGAGCCTAGTTGCCCCGGCCCCGGATCGTGCCGTCCAATCTGCGCGAGTTTCGCTCTGCACTACGCTCCGAGTTTCGCTTGCCCCAGCCACCACGCCCTCRTACCGTTCGTCAGAGGTCCGGAACGGTTACCCGGGTAAAAATCTGGTTCACCAGAGGCTACCACTTAATGACTCAGCCTTGGTTTCATAGGTGGGCATGCTGTGAGCTGTCAGTCCAAAGCTGCTGCAGGCCGAAGGAAAGGTCGGCCATAGTAGTGGTCGGGCCAAGGTGGGAGAAAACCGAACCTTCACCTACCACAGTGTGTCAGTCTTCACAACCGAACCAAAACATAAACAACACGCTCCTGGATTGTTTACGATGCCTCTGCGTGGTTGAAACATGACGCCGGCGCGGTCCGAACGGAAGGCATATATCGACACATCTGTTAGTGTGAGTGTGTTGGTTACCAGCAGGGCAGATGAAAAGCGACCTCAGGGTCGGTGGGCCACTTTGAAAGGCCACACTGTGTCCACCCAGCTGCCCGGATTGTACCCGGAGCGTTGCTGCGGGTATCATGTGGCCGCCGCTCCGTTTTCAGGATTGAGGCCAAGGCATTCTTCACACACCGAAGGTATGTTATTACGATTAACCTTCACTGACGCGTCTAGCGTTTTATTTCATATTATATCACCACCCGGACAGTCGCAGCGGGTACTACGTAGACATGTTATTCAAGCTCCTCGAAACGCAGGGACACTGATGAATCAATCTTGTTAAGCACTTTAATATGCCCAGAAACCGAGGATCGTCGCTAATCTGATCTCCCGAGTGGCCTAAACACAGAGTGACGATGGTGCTAATACGGTTTCAGCATGGCAGCGATGCGGCGATCTGTGCAACAAGGGCTGCTGGACCACACATTCAGCAGTGCTAAAAGCCGTCAGAGCACAAAAGAGGAATGGCCTCGATCTGCAACCACTTCACCGTCCCCACCTTGACCAGTAATTGCTCGGTCAACAGAGAAAAACGCACATCGAAACCAGCCAGTCTGCCGCTCCAAAGCGGTGCTGCCCAACAGCCGACGAGACGAGATGGATGCAATGCGACGCACTTACTCGCAAGGTGAGAGACAACAAACCAGTCGCCGTCAAGATGGCAAAAACAAAGCCCACAGGGTCGACGCCGCTTGCCTAAACCAGCTCTAGCTGGCGACGCGAAGCTATCGCGACTTTATCTGCCACAAAACTCGCAGGACTGTACCGTAGCGCCCAGCCAGCAACGCGGTAGTTGCAGGGTCCAGGGTCTTCAAGCTTTTTCCCGCATGATAGGCAACGGGAACCGGAGACGGTACCCTGCAAGACCTTGTTGCAGAAACAACACGGCCTGCGTAGGAAGCGCGGTTTGCGCGTTTGTCTTCAAGACCACTCTTAAATAAGCCAAGAGCTGAAAGACGGGCCTGTTGAATGAAAACTCTGCCAGTCGTTGCTCTTGCACGTCCTCAAGGTTGGACGGATCAACGGATCCGCAGTAAAACTCGGATGCCGTACGACAGCGGAACATACCTAACGAGGAACACCTGTTCGGGTAGCTGACTATATCACAGCTCCCGTCTCATATCGTACCTCATCCTCGTGACGAACTCTCGGTGCGCATGCATATGAGTTTGTTCCGAAGACACACGACTGTCTACCCCAGGTTTCCGAGACAGCAACCCAAGCACAAATGTAACATGGTGGAAAATTGCTACGGGTCTTCACCTTTCATTCTAATATACCCGCGTCCGACATGCCGCGTTGCGGGAACTGACAGCCACACGACAACCTGGGCGAGCGGGGTTCTCTCTCGGGGTAATCCAGCTAAGTACGTATGGGATATGCGCTGAATACGAATAAATTCCTATCTGGAATTTGACCTGAAGCTCGCGGTGTCTCGGAAGAGGCTGGATGCCAATGGTAGACTTGATGGCGCTCAGCCCTGGGTATGTATCGTGGACTCTCTTTACCTTCCTTGCGCTTTGGTAGTAGCTGCGTACTAATGATTACGCACAGATTCACGTCCGCTCTTGCGCAGCAGGAGATGACGGACATGCAGTAAGCCTCATGTTTGAGCAGGCAGCGGCAGTTCACTTGCCTCACGCATTGGCCTCTGTACTGCAATCTACCCACGGTACTGTACAGACCATGAGCTACAGAATACCTTGTCGAATAGCATTGCAGCTAGCCCAGGTGCTGCAGTCGAATATTTCCAGAACTCCATGTTCTGTGGTATTGGGTTGCCTTACCAGCACGTGGATTCAAGTAATCGCCCTCCTATGACATACACTATCCTGGCTGCGCAGGTATTTCTGGAAGTTGGATAGGTGGGTGGAAAAGGCCCGAGTACCATTTCCCGCGACCACGCCGCCTGAGTTTCCCATAGCCCACCGAATGGGACTGTCCGCCCGCGAGCCTGACATGCGTAGCGGGTAACACGGGGATGATCAAAGTCACTTTGGCTGACCAAGACGACGCTGCGCCAAGTGAAATAACGGAGCGACGGAGCATACAGCGCAATGCCACGGTTTCCTACGACTACAACCTGAGACATTGGAGCGAACACAGGCAAGGCTACCAGCACTTGTCAAGTTCAGCAAGGGTGCGGGGAACACAATTGTGTTGCCAGTTCGTCGTATCCTAAGCAATCCATTTACTTTGTTTTGGGGCGATATGGCTATCAGACCTTGAAATAGGTGCTGTTGTGCGATGCAATACACTTTCGGGGGTTGCAAGGTCCCGGGTGTTGTGTGTCGTGGGGCCTCCATTACCCCCATGCTCTTGCCCGAGGTTCCCTTGAAGGTGTCGAATATCTGGAACTGACATCATGCAGGGCCGCGCTTCAGCAACAGTATCGAGGGCGACTTCAGAAGAGATGCTTTGGAGGGAGCCATCTTGTTTCCAGACCCCCACTGCATCATCGTGGGCTTTGCCGTGATGCCCTACTGCCCATGACCATTCATAGCACTGACGGAACATCGTCGCTAAATAAGGTCTATGGATATGGATTGGAGGAGGCCAAGACACGAAAGGTACCCCAAGATTACTACTTACATGACTTTGTAGCTACATTGCTGCATGTGGTTGCAGATACCGACGAAACGGCACAGAAACTGCATAGTCCTTCCTACCACTACCCCTCCCTCGGTCTCAACGCCTATTCGCCGAGATGCCATGAGTTTTTTCTGCCAGAAATAGCCCCGCGAAAAGAAACCTAACCCAAAATCACACTTCCGCACGTTCTCATAATCGCAAATTGCCAACTTGGGGTACACTCATGCTTTGGGTGTCAATCAGCACAGTCATATTTTCCAGAGGACAGATGGGTTCGCGGTTAGGAGCGACCAGACGGAAAGCCGGAAGCCTAGGCAGACAAACGCGGCGGCAAGACGATGCACAAGTGGAAGGCGATGGCGGCACCACGGATTGACCTTGAGGACTGCATTCAGAAGGCCGAAGCGACAACCCGGGGAACGGATCCGGTCCACCTATCCTCAGTGTGTGTTGCAGATGCTGAGCCTCATCATGCCTGACTACTGCGATGCTGCACTTGGGGATCCGCTTCAACCGGACAGTTTATCTGAGGCTAAGTAGAACCGGACAATACGGAGTGCCGCCGTTGTGGCAGCCTAGGTAAGTGATGTTTTGGCCCCCCCCCCCCCCTCCCCGTGCTGAGACTGCTGAGTGGGACGGAAAGGCTGAGAAGTTGTGAGACATTGCAAACAAAAGAGCAACAGAACGGTGGCCAGTGATGTACCGTGTACTTGGTCCTGTCCCTCCTCTGAGACGGCCATCCGTAAACGTCTCGGATCCCTCCGTCCCGCGTCTTGTACCTGGCCTGGCTGAGCTCGGCCACGGGAGGAGGCCAGCCAAGGTACCGACATACAAGCTCGATGCCAGAAAAGGTGCCAACCCTCCGTCATAGTTCAACCTGGGAACCCGGGCCTTGGTACCTTGCAGCAGTAACAAAGAGGGAAGAGGCCGTGCTACGAAACGGCAAGCTCGCATGCACACACGCACGCCCCCGGGGCACCGAGTGAGCGGGACGGAAATGCCTTTTCTACACCTTGCAAGGGTTGTAAATGTGTTCCTGCATTAGCGTTCCCTCAACGCTCCCCGTCGTTAACATGGGTAAAGTTTGGTACCCGACAAAGCACAATGACGAGCGGACCGCCGGCCGCTCGCACTACACACTCCCATTTAGCTCAACCAATGTCGGGCCCGGCACGCTGACTGAGCCCCGTTAGCCCAGCTGGCTGGAAGCCCCTTGGATTAAGTTTTGCTTGCTCTTCTGAAACACGCACACGAAGAGAGGCAAATGTGATGGCGAGTGCTTGATTGATTGCTACAGCGGAAAACAAGCTGTTTTCTTGCTTTACCCTCGAATAACTTGGCTGACACTGTTGCCTTTTCTTATCAATCAATCACCATACAAACTGAATCACACGTGGATGAGTCACAGACCATAATTACCCAAACACCCAACGCGACGGGTTCAGGGCCGCGACGGCTCGGGCCAGTCAAAGGCCAAGTTGGTTTCTTCGCTTTCCGTTTGGAGTATTCCTCTCTGGCCTTTCTTTTCCCTACACGAAACGGAGGGTTTTATCAGCCCAAAATCCTCCAGACCCAAGACCGAATGACCAAATCCATGAAAAGGTGACGAATGGAACAAACATTGAGGCCCGTCACTTGCATTGAATGCGCCAAGTGGCATTGGACACAGACAGACACACTGTGATGAATCTCCCCGTTGGTGCTAGGGCAGCAGGGCAAATAGCGCATCGATGATCGTCACTCGGCTGGCGCGCCCCGGGCGGTTAGTTGCCAATGGGAAGTCCATCCGCCCACGACCCTGGCTCAGCTAGTCACCGCGGAGAACAAATCGAAAAGAAAGAAGAAAGGAAGACAGCGGCCTGATAATCTGGGCCCCCAGGTTTTCTTTTTCCGGGGATGCATTCGCCTTGGATCATGTGACTGCTGTTGGCCTCATTACAGACTTTCCTTTTGATGATGATGATCTTGATGTTGTTGGTGTTGTGGTGTTGGTGATGTACTGTCTTGATGGGCTATCCAGGGGCTGGGGATAGCACCAGATGTCCAGACAGTAGCATACCCCTTGACCACAACGTCGAAAGCCATCTCCAGTGGGAAGTCCCTCAGGAAATAAGTTGATACTACCTTACTTTCCAGGGTCTAGTACCGACTATGTGCCTTTCAGAGAGCAGGTTCGATATCAACACAGGGTCGAAATTTGCGAGCCGTCAAGAAGGTCAAAGTACACTGCCTATCAGTCAACTTCAACGCTGTATCTATCAGGTAAGGTCTGCCCTGCCTCACACCTACGGATCATACATAAGATCGGATGGATGTGAAACGAACATGATCTCCGAATCTCAGATGTTCCCATATTCTGGGGAAGAGAGACATTCATAATCTAAAAAGAGCAGCCGAGCGGACGTAACGGCAAATCCATACAACTGGATCAACCCGGAATTACTTCGCGCACAGTTTGCCATACCTATGCTGGGTTGAGCACCGCATTTGCGGTTTTGTATTCCCTCCGTCAGTCAGTCAGTCTATGGTGCAYGACATCGGTAGGTTTTACCCCTTGCCATCATCCACGCGTATGTTGACCAGTCATTTTATCACCGAAGTTTGATCTTCACCACTTGTCCGACGACAAGCAGAAGGGCTATTAAGAGGGAAGTTGACTGATAGTCTTGTTGACTGACTTAGGTATACGGACATAACGAATAGAGTATTCCAAAACAGGAATCCTCTAAATGGGTTGGCCGCTGGCGAACTGGCGTGCCTGTCTCAGACCTTCAAAGGCTTACAAGTGACTGAGACAAGCATAGCCGAACCGCAGCCGTCTTCATAAATAACTGACAGATGGCCAGAACGCCGCATCGCCCAACTGCTTCAAGCCCCCCTTGTTACGAACGACAGTAGAGGTGACAACCGGCGAGACCCCCACGAACCATTAAGTATTAGGCACGTCAGCCGCCAGCCGCCAGCCGCCAGTCTCGCTAGTCGCTATGCTGACACATGGACTGACTGACTGACTGACTGACTGACTGACAACTTATCAGTTGCCTCTGTGCACCCGCACTCGCTTGACGGGAAGGGCTAACTGACATGATTATGACAGGTGGGCGTGAACTGGTATAAGAAATGGCTGAGTCAAAGCCGTCCACTGCCCTACGCAAAGAGATTGTTATGGGCTTATGGCACTGGGGACTTTCATGCCCACCATGCGACTCATATATACCACATTCCATAATAGGATTGAGGCGCTCATAAGACCACCCTCTCACTCACTTGATGCGATCGGCCGGCAGTTGAACTGTATATATATTGACTGACAACTAACAGATAACTGTCCGGTCAAGCCACGTTCCAGTTCACTCAGATGAGAGCCTACATACACAAGTTCATGAAAGTCGACGTGAGCGAGGGACTGTGAGAGCTCGAGAGGCTGGACCATTGCCATTGTGGCGCACCTTGACAACGGCCGATAATGCAGTGGGATGAGTACATAGTTATGGACGAGACATGGTGGGAAAAGACCATGCAGTGCAGGTTGATTACCTACTTCCACTTTTTACACACGACACGACGTTCAAAACGGCTTACGGTGCGTGCGTGGTGGCGCTCTAACCGTTATCGTTGTGAAAGATGAAGCACGGCATGGCATGGCTATCGTGGCTTACCAGGAAGCACGCTTGTCAGTCTGTCAGTCAATCAGCAACTCAACAGTTGCGGCGTTGCCGTGCGTGGTGCAAGTGAGCGGGTAAAGCCACATGGTTAAGGACATCGAGGCTTTAACATGGCTTGCAAGGTAAGGAAGGCCTTGTGAAGTGAAGTGTTGAATTGTCACCTATCAACTGTCAACTGTCAAATGGCGTTGATAATGATTGTGTTTGCTTAACGGCCCCCAAGTGACAGATGAAATCAACTGACGAGCGCAACCAAACTTTTTGACACGAACTCAACAAATCAACAAATGAGAGGATTGGGCATTGGGGGCGACTTGAAAAAGGAAGAGGAAAAAGCAAGCACGTGGCAAGGAAGGTGTGGGATGAATGGAAGGGGGACGGAAGCAATCAATCAGTCAATCGGCAAGGTCTGGGTGATGTCGATCCTACCGATTCTCGCGATGGAGGAACCTCAGTCAACGACAAAAATGGAAATTACACAAGGGCATGAAAGAAGCTGTGCTGTTAGGTCATGTCTCTAGTTATCCCCATTCACGGTTCCCCAGACGATAATGGTACTAATCACAACCGACATTCACCAGCATCACCATATCAACAAATGAACAAAACAAAAAACGTTTGACCCAAGCAATAAGTAGGTAGGTACCATCTACCTCCCTATTTGAGACGATCAAAACGTTAAAACTAACGGATTCCAACAGGGGGTTACAATCACGAACATCAAACAGGGTGCAAACGTTTTATATCGATTGAAGCCATTCCCAAACGGGATATGGGAGGGGAGTTCATCACCAAACCCCATCCCCCATCCCACGCATTTTGGGGGCCGCACTGGATGCACAGGAGGCCAAACGCTCGTGCATGGTGTTTTCCCTCCGTTTTTGCCTCCAATGCTTTGAAGCTAAGGAACTTCCACGGTTTGCAGACGTATTCTTGCTGGGCTTCACCATGCTTTGATTTGCTGACCTGTCAGAAATGGACGAACGTTTTGCGATAGCTCAATGTGGTGTGGTGTGGTGGCGTGGAAGTGGATTAAGGACAACAGTTCCCCCTGGCTGTACATGCATTTGCTCCACTTCTTCTCCCGCACCGTTTCTTCCTTCCAGAAGCTTTTCCGCTTTCCCCCCTCGGACCCGTTCCTTCAACGAACAACCCCGTCCGGATTTTCGGTGGGTGTTCGGTCCCTAGGGTATCGAAGATCCTTGTTTGACACGCGACAAATACTAGTCAAACTGCGCCTGAGGCTTGCTTTGGCTGGCTTTACATCGGGGGTCCAGGGTTCAGTCACCGGGGGTAATCGGGAGTCACCGAGCGGGCTTGCTTCAGACAGAACAGACAGACAAGGCGTCGGGGAAGGTCCCCGTTTCGTCAAGCTCAAGCAGCGGCTTGAACTTAACGGCGCCGGCACGACAAGGGAGTGAAGCCCGGGCACGGAAATCTGGGACGGAAGAGTGTTGCGTGAGCCTGGTGAGGTCGGGTGAGGTGATGCCGGTCCCACTTGTCCACTTGCCAGGCAATGGGAGGCTGGGTTCGGGACCGGGGCCGGGACATATGTAAACTCACGGCGTTTTTCTTGTTAATGGTTGCTATGGTGGTGGTTATCACTCATCGCGATGTGATTACGAGTTCGTCAATACGTGAACATTTCACGTGTGATCCGTGGGAGGAAGGTGGAAAAGAGACAAGGCAATGCAAGGCAAGGCAAGGCAGGGGGAGGAGTTCCCGACGAGAAAAAAAGCAGCTGACGTTCAAATCATGATGATATTCGGGCCCGCTTGACGAAAAAAGACTGACTGACTGATGCTGATGTTGATTAGCGCACGTTGGGCATGTCCCGTCTTCGCGTCGCTTCGGTTCCTGGTTCTCGCTAAAAAAAAAAAAAAACAATTCTCGTCTTTTTGCCGGGAGCTTTCCGACATTGGACGGCTTTACTTTGGGTGATTCACAACATCAACAACAATTCGAGACGGAACAATCGAAGCCCAAAACACCCAGGGCCGGGGGTGACATCGAAAAAAAGCAAGCAGCACTGCCGCAAACTAATCCCTACGAAACCACACTAGCCCGTCGCAGGAAAAGAGGGTGCCAATTCCAAAACGCCTTTCTTCTCGGCCTTTCAAAACGGAGTGACAGAGGGACAATTTAACAAGGAACCCAAAAAGAGAAAGAGGCTAGAATCACGAAGAGGCAGAAGAAGGAAAGGAAAGGAAGCAATCGAAGCTGAGAAAAAGCGCGCCGGCCATTCCATCATCCTTGCCATCCTTGTTCATTTTGCCGGCGAACCAGGTTTCCAAACATATCCCACGGTCTCAACCCCGGTCTAATATCGCGTTTTCACTCTAACGCCTAACGGGGCTACGACACGGGGGGCCGGGGGATGGGGGACGGCGATGCCATGCTATGCCGGCAAACAGAAGCGATGAAAGATGACTGGTCAGTGCCGGGGGAAATGACAGGCGAACGGAGCGGTAGGACAAACCCGGCAGTGAACAGCGTGAGGCCTGCCACGGTTTCGTTCATCGGTTCCAGAAGAACTTCCAGAAGCATACCACGGGCAGTTCGATCCTCCAGGGTTTCCAAGGTCGTGAATTCTGGGAGCTGGCCCAGCTGGGACGTCCTCGTGGCCTGTGGAGTTGGGCGCTAGCACGCCTAGCGACGCTACTGCAGGTACCGACTAGCACTGATGGGGCACCGATGGGGGCATCGCTAAATTCCCACAATTCCCACCCGGATGGCCCGAAGTTCGAACGAACGAACAGCTTGGGGCTGTCAAGTGGAAGCCCGAACGGTGCGTGCAAGTGATCAAAGTCAAGTCCAAGGTCAACCGTATCAAGCAAGGTCATGCAAGGAAGAGGAACCGGGGAACGAATCCCGACAGTTTGCTGTGTTCGGTTATCACTTTTGGGTTGTGATAAATCTGAAGAAGCAAGATGGAAAGCTCATGGAAAAAACGACGGTATCAATTCCGCGGGTTGAGACATGGAACTTGGCACTGTGACTCGTCATTTGGGGCAACGGAAGCAAAAGTAAAAAGTTGGGTCGTTTCATTTCCCCATGAAGAAGGTCCAAACGCTTTCCCTCAGAGTCTCAAATCCAAAAACAGAAGGGAAGAGAAAAACTGGGGACCGTTTAATAACCCAAACACCACAACCATCATTTCCCAATCTCCTGGATACAACGCTGGCAAAATGACACACACACACCACCGTCCACACATATTGATACAACAGCCTTTCTAATACGGACCCACGGACTCTACGCTACGGACCCGCGGACTCCATCAGCAATAGGGCGACGCGACAGGGCGACGCGACAAGGCGGACGAAACGGTCCTGTCTCCAAGTTTGGAAACATAACAGTCCAGTGCCTATGCAGGCTGCGCTAATCAGGGGTTAACAGGCCTAGCAAGTCTGGGCATTGGGCAGCACCGATCCCTCGGCGTCACTGTGGAGCATCAAACACGCTGCAGGCCCCCAAGAATACTTCTCGAAGCTGCAGAGAAGGAATCGATGATCCTTCCCCGGTCACCGAATGGTTCTCATTGCTACGGGGTGAAACTTTGCCCTGGACATGACGATGTTGTTCGATGGTCGCTCCGTTTTAGACATTGGAAGGTCGTAACGGGTTTCCTTGGTGTCCGCCGCCGCGTCAAGTTGGGACGGTACCTTGGCTCCTTGGGTCAATGCCCGGTACACCGGTACGCCGGTAGAGATACCGGTAAAAGAAGCAGCGTTGCATCCCATCTCCCAGTTCCCATTTCCCAGGTCCCATAACTTCCACATGGCCTTTTAAAACGGATGGTTGAATGGGGATGATTAAGCCTTACGAGACCATAGAGTCACGGCCAGATAGATGAAACTTGGCCTTGGCTGGCTCCCTCCTTTTGCCTTTACTTGGGAGTAGTTGGATTAAGGATCTGTGCCGTCTGGCGCCAAGCTTCAACGTCCCAACGTTCCATGGTCCCAACGTTCCGTGGTCGTTCCGTGGTCCCGGGCCGTGTTGACGGTTCGAACGGCTCGGATGATGGTTCATGCACTTCCATTTGACCGTCCCAGTTCATGCAGTCCAGTTCACTGCCGTAGAAGGAAAATGGAAACGAAATGCTTCCAAGCTTCCAAGCCAGGCTTCTGTTGCAGCATTCCACACCCCACTGGCACTGCACTGCATTGCGCTTGTGCCGCTGCATGGACGGGTACCTGGCAGATCACTGTCACTGCAGGATGCAATCATTATGCAGGTTGAACGGCCCTGCATGACCAACGGTTTAACGGTTCAATGTGAGCGGATGTGCGGATCTGCAGGTGTCAGTGCTGCATGTAAGTGCAGATGTGCAAAAGTGCGGAAGTGAAGGGGGGGGAGGAATGTGGGATAAAACTCCCGTGGAATGCCAAAGACGGGACGGGGACTTGCACTGGAATGTGGACGGGAAGCTAAAGCGGACTACCTACCACAGTATACGTAGACAGTACTCCTGTATACTGTATAGTGTACCACTACTCTGGGTTATAAACGGAGCATATGCGTCGTATTCCAATGGTCGATGACGATCTTAACTGCTATCAAGCGATCGTCTTGATCATCTTTGATCATCTGAGCGTGATATTCAGGGCAACCTCAGACAAGCAGGTCGCAAATCATATTCGTCCTCTACCGTTTGCCAAGATGCTGATCACCTTCTCCCCATAATCAGAGGTTAAGAAAGACACACGTGGTACTCCGTAGTGTACACTCAACTCATCCACCACCATGGTTCCCAACCTGCACGAGGTGGGTGTCGCTCCAGTTCCACTTGTCGCTTCCAGTTTGCCGAAGACCGGTACCGTGCCTGCCCTGACTTCTACCGGTAATTCTCACCCGATTTGATTTCACTCAAATAGGTATAGCACCGGGGATATCTGACCTAGCAAGGCCTTCGACCAATCTTCTGCTGAGTTGATGCGGGTCGCACGGTTTCTCGGGACCGATGCAGTCACAGGATTGGCTTGAGTAAAATCAAATCCTGTGAGAATATGCAGTATCACTCGCTCGATCTTCCCATTCCCAGACCGTCTTGATGTTCCCAACGGTTGGAGGTCTCTGAGCGTGAAGTCTAGTTCCGTCTCATTTGGCGTAATTTATTGAACCGTGGTCGCTGGCGACCATCATCACTTCAACGGTTCAACCTTGCTCTTGCTTGGAGCCGACGCACTTGTATTTAGAAAAACGTGGGAGGACCATGGGAGGGAGGGAAAACCTGGGGGGGGTAAATGGAGATAGAAGGCCGCTACTGACCACTGACCAGCTTTGGAATGGGGTTTACCTCCAGCGCCCCGGTCAGGCTCGATCGAATGAGATAGCTGCGCCAAAGGTCAGGTCAGACAGGCGATTCGAGCTGTGACGAGTATCTTTCTGGAAATGGTCAATTGCGATCGATGAACTTGATGGAGGGGTGATCTCCCACGTTGGTTGGAATTGGTGATTGGAAGGTTCAGTTCCAAGGTCTGTTGTGGATGTACAGGAATGTGCGACTGGAAGGTAGTGCCTGCAAATATCGAACAAGCAAATCGTACCGTGATCCGGGGAAAGAACACGGCGGTGGACATGTGGGATCGCGGAAACGAATCGGTGCTTCGATATCATGGTATGCTTCTCTCTGCGAGCTTAGTGAATGCCTTTGTTCAAGATGGTTTCTGTCAGTGAAAGAACGATAGGGGTATGTGATTGAATCGGTAGGTTTGTTTGGTGTGAAAATAGGGGGTTGCTTACTTACGACGCCTCGTCTCTGGGCTTCAGAGGTGCATCACGAGAGTTGGTCATGGAACTTTTAACTCTTCCCCGTCCATCCCTGGTTGACAGCATTGCGCCTTCCCTTATGCTGACTCGAAGTCTTTCTCGTAGGATTGCTCTTAACAAACGTCAAGATCCGGGAGCAAAGAAAAGAAGCAGTGCACCTTGTGAGTCCGAGGTTTTGAGGCACGCCTCTTCTCCTCGCTCACGCATCCTTTCCAATCCACCCACCACATTTTTGGACCAGACAGCATCTTGAATACCAGCGCGCCACCCATCTCCCATATCCTTACTCCATCTATCGCCGCCCATCGCCAGCGAAGCTCACCACCAACCAACCAACCAACTATGGAACCCCACATCTACCACCTCCCCACCTCCCTCCTCCCCGATCCCACTGCCCGGCACAACTTCGCCCTCCGCATGGCCAACCTGCACCTAGCCTTCGACCTCATCCGGCGCCTCCAACTCAACACCCCCATCCTCATCCCATCATGGGAACACTTCCTACACCCGCACCCAGCGTACCGTCCCATCTACCTCGACGACTGGCCGATGAAGGGCGTCAACAACCTGGTGGTCATCATGGAAACGCTGCGAAATATTGCCGGACCACCGATCTTTGCGGTCGAACCGGGGTTTGATGAGCCGTGGGCGCTGTGGTACTTGGCTGCGGCGATGACGCAGACTTGGACATGGGATCCGGTTGGGAGGTTGTGGGGTGAGCCGGAGGATGTGTCGGCTGAGGAGCTGAAGAGGATGACGGAGGAGGTTTATGAGGAGGTTAGGAAAGGTGAGTGACAAACATGCTGAGATGGGGTGGGGTGTGTCTATGCTGCATGGACTTGCTTGGGACATATGCTGATGTTTTTTTTCTCACCGTTTTGCGGATAGTGAACGTCGATATCTGGGTTTTCAACTATGCCTACCATCATCAGATTGTCGAGCAACGATGGTATGATCAGCAGACGGGGAGTAAAAAGGAGTGCTACGACGGAGGCCATCAGGATGGGATTGGAGATGAGGAGTCTGGGGAGAATGGCGAGAGAGATGATACGACAAAAGATGCGGAAAATGGCGTGGAGAACGATGCGGAAAATGGCGTGGAGAACGATGCGGAAAATGGCGTGCAGGGTGAAATGATCAAGGAGGTACGAAATGACAAGGACTACGACAGTGCCTATTGGAGTATGACAGAGGAGACGTGGGAGGATGGCAATAACGCTGACGACACCGATGACAGTGACGATGACGATGACGTGGTGTTGACTCCTTCTACGGAATCGGACATCGGAGAGACTGAGTGTCGTGCGGAGCGTGAGTGGCCTTCACAGCTTGCGGGGTGGCCTCCAGAGTTTGGGACTTTTCCGGAGATTGACCGCCGGACCCAAGACGCCGATAAGGTCATTGCTGCTTTTCGTGGCTACGAGTTTTAACTCTCGTCCAAAGACTGACTGTCGTCCGATGTGAGCAGAATCCCCGAGGTCGAAGAGGAGCGGAGAAGCGAAGGGTTGGTTACATGTTTTTTTCTGATGTATAGACCAAGTTATAGTGTCTAGCGAAGCATCTCGATTCCTTTAAAGCGTGGGCCAAGGGACTTTAGGCTGTAGTCGGCTGATGGTGTATAGTAACGATAGACGGTCTATTGAAACCTCGGACAAAATACATAGCCCAAAGCAAGGTCACGTCAAACACATCAGTCCTCCCGTCCAGCATCGACATCAAACTCCACATCCGTCCTGATGATGTACTTAGCCCCTTTCCTGACTCCGGTACCCTCATGCAACAGCGCACCGTGGTTTTCGCCATGTGGGAAAACAGCTACCGAGCCCATGACCGGCCTCACCGGATGAGCATTCATGACACCGTCACGTACGCTCGGGGTAAAGAAGGTCGTCTCGCCGCCCTCGAACTCGTCATTCAAGTACATGAGGAAGGTGAACAGACTCGACTGCTTCTTGTCCGCCGGCGAGGCATCGTACATGTACTTGCCCGTTGTTGAGTGAATGCCAGAGGGAGGCCAGGCGCCGTCAAAGTGGCAGCGATACTCGGCTCCGGGGACGTAGCGGTAGACTCTGAAGCGACGGTTGATTCCCCGTGCCTTCCTGCCGGCATCGTGGGTGGGGATGAAAGGCCGGACACGCTCCCAGAGAGCATCGTGGAAGGCTTGATCGACGATCCAGTAGACGTTGTGGGCGAGGATGCTGGACTCGGAACCGTCTTCCTTGATGGGCGCGTCGGGGAGGTAGCCGACGGACTCGGTGGCGGCAATGATGGACTTGCACTCGGCGGGGGAGAGTACGTCCTTTAGGATTGACAGCGAAGGGACAATGGGGTGTTGGTGCTTGGTGATAGCCGGGGGAGTAGGTGAGAGAGGAACGGCACCTTCGTTGCTGAGGTGAAGGACAGCCGGGTGGAGGTTGGGCGGTTTCCGTTGTGGGCCGGGAGTGGTCTCGATGGCTTTGAACAGGTCCTTAACGTTTGGCGGGCATACCGAGAATAACGTGCCGTCTAGAACGGATTGCCGCATGGGAAATGGTGTTGTTGATGGCTCTCGAATATCCCACATCTTCTGAAGCGCAATGGGGCCTGTCCATGTTGTTGATGACGAGTCCCCAAGTCCCGAAGCATCAATTGGCTGTCCGGTGGCTCTCAGAATGGCGTCCATGACCTTAAGCAGCTCGGGTCGACTCTGCCTGTTGGTAGTCTCGGTTTGTGACAGGCCGCTGGTGATGTCGAGATCTCTGACCCAGCGGCACAAGGCGCCTAGCCTGGGGATGTCGCCACGAATGCGCATCTCGGCCAGTGTAACGAGGGCATCGACAAACTTGCCGTCGGTCAGGAAGCCGGAGACCTTGGCGGTAAGGTTGGCTTCGGAGCTGGAGTTGATGCCCGTGGTGCAGGCTTGTCTGAAGTCGTAGACGACGGAGCGCAGTTCCTTGCACGCCTTGGACTTGATTATGGCAGGGTTCTCGGCCAATGTGCGAAGAGTGTCGACTGTGACTTCCAATTCCTCCTCTGAGACTACTGTCGCGATGCTCTTGGGTTCGAATCGATCGACTTCGGGTCCGGATTCGGCTGGAGGGGAGGGCAGGGCGCCGGCGGCCGTCTTTGGTCGCTTGGCCGACGGGTCGATGGATTCGACATTCTGCTTGCGCTTGGCCGCCGCCTTCTTGGACTTGGACATTCTGAGCTTCGGGGACGACTCGGGTTAACGTAGGTGTATGGCGAGTCGCTGGCGGTCGAAGCGTTGTCGAGAGTCGAGGTGGGTGGTTGGTGGCAGAGGCAAAATCCAAATTCGTTTTTGGAACGTTGACGTCCATCTAGGCTCAGTCTGACGCGGGGATGTGGGGCCCGCCAAGAGTACTAAATTGTAGTGGGCCTCTTCTCCACGGCTATTGATGCCCCGCACACTGTGCACAATGAGGCAGCGCTACAAGATAATGTAGAGCCGCTCGTGGCCCTACAAAATAGTAATTGCATCCAACCTCAACTCATACATCACCAACACCATCCGAGCCAACGATCCGCACAATCTCTGCCACTGGTCCTGTGACTTCCAAAACTTTCTCAACTCATTCTATTCTGTCTCGTATCTGAACAATTGCGCCAAGAACTTGCCGTCCCTACGACCTATCAGAATGCGTGGCACACACTCGTCACCAACCTGAGGTTTCGAAGAAAGTGACCTCGGGAGCGACACTCCCTCGATATGTCGCCGGAAGCGCCTCGATCAGCTGGACTCCCACCATTCCAGTATGATTGGATAAAACACTTAACCCAGACGTTCAAGCCGCCTTCTGCTTGACGTACTTCACTCCCTCTTCACGCAACTCATACGATAATGCTTCGGTCTCACTTGCTACCGGTTCTCATATGAAGCGAACTTTTGTTTGACTACACAGCTTCAAGCGCCGCTCATGACGCGATCATCGAACCCGTCCTATTCCGTCTGTCACTTTCCGTTGGTCGTTCACCGGCGCGATTGCGGTCGCTAACACGGGTCAAGAGCATCACACCATCAGGTACAATGTACACTTCCCGCGAGTATCACTGAGAGGGCAATCACGCGATTGCTCGTGCGCGGAGCGGCTTGCTTTCGTCTACTTGGCCGCCGATAGGCGTCTACGTTGATGTTTGCCCTCACCTCCGACCGGCTCGTTGGTTGGTATGGCGGCTCGAGGCTGAATTGACGGCTTGTTGGATGTGGACTTGTTTGTGTTCAGCCCGAGGCTGGCAAAGCAACACGTCTGAAGTTGGGAGGCAGATTGAGGTTGAGGAACCAACTTTTGTCTGGCGTCATCTACACATGAACCAGCGAAAAGAGACGTCGAGGTCGTGGATGTATATGGGTTGGATGTGTTGCATCCTCCTGATCTCCTCTTCTTTATTGCTTTTACCGGCTATGCATCCCTAAAGAGTAGTAACTTCATTCAACTTTTCATAATTCGCTGCGCTCGACAACCAACATTCATATCGCAATTTGATTTCGGTTGCCGACCTTTTGGATGGTTGGCATGATCGCAACTTCAGTTGGTGACAGTGCTCTCCAGTTCCGTGTTGCCAGTCGTCCGTCTCCAACCGGTTTCCTTTGTCATTACATTACCCTAGGGGAAGCTGACGCAATAACTCACAAGGGACCAGGATGGAGATAATTGCCACGAGAGTTATGGCCTGGATGGATACTTAAGGGGAGGTCATCTGCTGGGCCTTATCGGTCGGTTGGTCGGTCAGTCAGTGAACTGCTCCACGCTTCATCCTAATCATTTTCATCAGTCAAACTCGACACCAGACAAGAACGTTTACCTCACAGTGCAGTCAACATGGCAAGCCAAGGGATCGACGACTCGGAGACAGAGCTTGAGACGACATCCCTCGGGGAACTCTTGCGGTACTACATGCGTAGTCCCCCGCGTCAACATTCAGTGGAAGCCAGCAGAACTGGTGAAGGGACATTAAAACACCAGAGAGCCTACATGCTTCAAGAGCAGCTGAAGCCCACAGCGGATAGACGGGGGCCAAAGGCATTTTATCTATTTAAAAAGCGTTCGGCCGACGATCAGGAATCACCTGCAGACCAGATCAAACGGATCCAAGCCTTCTTCACCAGAATGAGACCTGGACCAAGCCTATTTGGATATGGGATCATGGTGAGTAAAGTAACCCTAATAAGCATCTACGAAACCATGCGATAGCTCTCCTTTTAACTACTTGGTATTTGGCATTTGTGTTGTCTCATACAAGGTAGCTAACAACTCGATCATAGTACAGAGATTTGATCGACTGGTGGGGGGTTGAGATCCAGTGGGACTCCGAACCCGAGGTCATGCCGCTTGATATGATCTCAGAGATCAAGCCGATGTTCAGAGAGATGTTGGCGGATGCGGTCTGCCAGGTTGACTTCAAATTTGAGTATCAGGAACTTTTGCCGCCTCCCCGTCGTCCTCAAGAGCAGTAGATATGGAGGAGTAGGTACCTGACGGTAGGCACAATATAGTACCGGGATCATGAACACCATTGTTCGTCAGTACTGGGCTGCAAATCGGATTGTACCTACAGGTATCTGCCAGGTCGGGCGAGACCAGTGACTCCCGGTCTTGTTCTGCGCACCGAGGAAGGAGTCACTCGCCGGATCTGCTCTGTTCCAAGTCGACACCCACATCCCTTCCCTACCTCTACCTAGCAAGAGGTGGAATTCTGCGCTTGCTTTTTGTTTCCTTTCTTTCGTTTTTTCCTTTAGTTGTGTTGAAGGAGAGGATTGCGCTGGACGTCAAATCTGACTAGGAATGAACACTGGATAGTGCTGGCACTACATGTCTCAATCGGGGCAATGATGGAAGGGACAAGGTCACTCGTTTTACAACTGTTTTTTAGGTCGTCATTTCATTAGTTAGCTGCTGGTTGGGGTAGGGAAGGGGATACTATTACTTGTTTTGCTCTTTCAAATGCAGGCGAGGAATTGTGAAGGTAAAGCGGCCATGGACTTAACAGTCCAATACACCAGTGATTGCTTGAATTGGAAGGGTTATGGGAATGAAACTACAACACGCCTTCTGTCCCTTCTGTCGAACTGAAATGCCTGAACAGAAGTGTGTTGCGGATGCTGTGGTTGACAGAATGCCTGTCACTGATCAGTTGGAAGGTGTCAATGAGACAAAGTCAGGAGTGAAAGAACATACCTGAGGTGTTACTATCTTGGGAAGGCTCACTAGGAGGATTGCTTTGGAGGGCTATATAAAGGTCCGCCAACTCCGGGATTGCTTTTGTTCTCTTCTTCTTCTTCTTTTCTCATCATCATCATAATCTTCATCTTTTTCTTCATCCCCTCAACCACCAACCAACATTACCATCAAAGTATCAACATCCTGGAACCCATCCACTCATTTGTATAAGTCTATGTTTCCGTCAACTTCGACCTATCCACCGGAACCCTCCCAAGTCGCTTCATCCTCAGCTCCAGAGCCTGGACCACAACCACGCCCATCACCACAATTACCACAACTACCACTCCGAACACCACGATTATCAAGACCGTCACCACTACCACGGGAGTCACGACCACAACCACCCCTGAGGAGGAAGTCTCAATCAACAATCAACCTGACAAAAACCGCTCTTCACCATACCCTGTAGGTGCAAATCATCTTTCCCAGCTCCGCTCATAACTGCTACAGGTAAACTAACACACTTCTGCCGTCAGAAGCAATTGACCCGACCCGCCCTCACCACACGGAAGCACATCATGGTATCATCCAACTCGAGGAATCGCATTTCCATCACGCTTGCATTCAAGAACGCTTTCACAACCACACATTCACGCTCATGCTTGCTACTTCCGCAACAATCCACATCACATCAATAATGGCGACTGCGCAGTCGATTCCTTCTCTTCTCCCTTACACCAGTGCGTCCTCGGGCGCGTCTGGAATGCGGTGTTTGGAGATGTCTAGAAACTAGAGAGTTCAGGTAGGTGCCCATCATCTTCCCCGGTCTTTTTCATGCATCTGACACACTTCTCCAGGTACGACCAGGAGTCACTATCGCTTCATCAAAAGAATCGCTTCCGAACTGGAAGCACCCACACGAAATCCGCCTCTGGCACACAGAGCGCCGCTCCAGGGAGGCATGCAACACTATGGGGACAGCTTTGACTGCCTTACTCCCGCATACCGCCGGCGCGTCTACAGGCGCGACTCGCAAGAGATATTTGGGAACGTCCAGAACATAAAAGTTCAGGTAAGTGCCCTTCATCTTCCCAATTCTTCTAATCATGTATATGTATCTGACATACCCCAGCAGCCCGCTTTGCGACTGTCTCTGGACAAGACCAGATCCTGACGTCAGTACAGAGCACAACGTCGTCTTTGAAACGAATTTTCTCAGGGAGATATTTTCATCCATTTCAGTTTTGAAATTCTTCTTTGGCGGTGAAAATGTCTTCAGGAAACCTTCATCCCCAGCCCGACCTCCCCCGGTCCTTCAATCATCGGAGGGCTACAAGCCTCCCGTAATCCAGGTGGAACTTGGTGTAAACGCAACCTTCCTCAAACCCATTTACCGACGGTATCATGGGCCGCGTGTTTCCGAAGGACCCGTTTACGAGACAGCCCATGACTATTGATGATATCGTTCCGGACACGGAACTAAAGGCTAAGATTGAGAAGTGGATGGAGGAAAGGAGAGCAGTAATCCGCGGTAAGGTCGAGGGAGTTACGCCTACTGCTAGTGATATTGCTAGTGCGGAAGCGGCGACGGGCGGAGATACTATAAACACTACCGAGTAAGGGGTTATGGTGGACATACATAGTTCTATTCGTGGTTAGGAAACCCAGAGCTGTTTCGTGCCATGCAGTAGGCGATATATTCAGTATATCGTGGCCGTCAAGTCGCGCTAGCGCAAATTGCTCGAGCCTCGCTCAAAAAGTTCGACGAATACTATCACCACTACGGGATCTAATAGGCCCACAACCTCCTCTAACCTCCTTCTATTCTGTCTGTCTACGCTTCTCTAGTCGACTGTTACCAGCGGCTATCTTTCACCCCGCTACACAAGCCGACACCCAGACATAAGGCGCTATCCTGACACACCCCGACCCGTCTATTCCATCGAGCATCATATTTCACCCAAGGTGCTACCCTCATCGGGAGGTGACGGGATCGATGATAAGAAGAAGATGGGGAAAAAACAGAGAGAAGCAGTGTTGTGGACGGTTACATGTTTGTGAACGGCAAGGGTGGTGGATGGTGGAAGGTACCATGGCTGGTGGCAATTGACTTTGGGTTTTGGAATCGGAGAGTGAAAGAGAGAGCGGTTGGCAGAATGGTAAGAGGATCGGAGGAGGAGGAGTACTTGAGTGGTAGACGGAAAAATTGCTTGCACCACCACTTGTCTGCTTAACAACTTCTCACTTTTCAAATAACGTTCTTCACATCGTACCTTCTGGCTACTTTGTGCTCGATTTTTCCTTTTTTTTTTCTCTTTCACAATGACTTACCTTGATTCCAGCACTTTAGATAATCGATAGTACTTCCACATTAAGCGGTGTTTTTGTCGAAAATGATATTGAAATGGAATTATTGCCGAAGTTTTAAGCTTTGTATAGGTTTTAATAAATCCAAGGTACGTTCATTTGCCCAGCTTTTTGTACATTGCAATGCGAGGGCGTTGCGAAGGGAATTGCCTGGAAGCACGGCACTGGGAATTATTCTTCAGGAATGAATAGGCCTATTAGAAGTTTGAGAAGGAGAAGACAAATATGCTGGTCTTGAATACGATCTCGGGTGTTTTTGGGATATTATCATCAATTGTTTGCCAGATGGCTTGAGAATTCTGGGTGCATGTAGGAGAAAGGGCGGTGCGCTTAGAATTTCTTTTCTGGACGTCGCATAAGATGGGTAACTCTGGATTGATCGATTGCATCCTCTGCATAGGTCTTATAAAACGGAATGGCTTCTGGACTCTGGTGTGACAACCCCTTCTCATCCCCATTCCCCGGTACCTCCCTCATCTGTCATCACCAGCAACCCACCAGACACCATCGCCCCCCTCAATCGTACTGAAACTCAACCGTCTGCCCCTCTGTAGTAAACGTATCTAGCATCACATTCTTTTCCGTATCCCAGAGAATGATCGTCGAGCAGCACGAGTAGAACTAGATAGTTTCGTCTTCTGTTAGCCCCCCCTGAATCTGAACCTGAACCTGAACCTGAACCAGAAGCATTCCGTTCCATAAAACGAACAAAAAGGAAGGGGATAAAGCAGAAGTCAAAGAAACAAGAGGGAGGGGAGCCTGTGAGAATTGGAAGAATGGAGAAGATACACTCACAGGCCAATCATTGCACCCCGAAGGCCCCTCCCCACAGATCATCGCCGAACAAACTCTGCACCCGTTCACACAACACATGGGAACTTAGTAGGCATTCATTCCGTTGACATGCCTGGTTGATGTAACATTGTATGTCATGGTTGAGTTGTTGTTGTTGCTGTTTTCTGCGGCGATCTGGGCTTGTTTTGCTTTGATGTATTCTTCGATGCTTTGAGGGCCAGTCGAGTCGGATGCGGACGTGGTGGTGGAGGTGGTGGACGCGGAACAGGTGCTGGATAGCCCGGAGTTGGTGCAGCTTGTGGAAGCAGAAGTAGTGGTGTCGAGGGCGGCGGCGGAAGTGAGAGTGGCTAGGCCGARGGTCGTGAGAGTCGTGAGGAGGGTTGAGAGGTGCATTTTGAGGTTTGGAGTCTGTGAGGGTGCTCGAGGAACTGGAGAACTAGGGAGTTGATGGGAGTGAAAGTGTTGGAGCTAGGTGCCAGCAGCTAGGATGACAGATGGGAACTCAGCAAGAAGGGAAGTGACAATGCTGGGCCCTCAAGCTTTCCTCCATCGCGAACCTGTGAGGATTTTATACAGGTGTCTGACACTTCAAGCACGAACACTCGCTCCTTCTGCATTGGAATGGAGCTCTCTCTGCACTTCGGCATGAGACCAATTGATGACATCGTTACTGCTATGTTTGACTTAGCAAACACGGAATCGAGAGTGCGGTGTTGACAAACCGTTGTTAACGACCCTGCTGCTGTTTTTGCTTACCCACCCCTTTTTTGCGTTCTTTTCGTTTAAATTGAGCTGCATTTATGTTGTGGCTTACGACTAGAGCCAAAAACCGACGTCAACACTCGCAAGTGTTCATCTTGATTTGAGACACCGACAGATCCATCCCCAAGTCTCTTCCGAGGGTTGGACACCAATATCATCACGAAACTGACAGTGGACGCAGCAGAGGTAGGGGCGGAGGATAACAATGAATAGTTTGCCTCATCGGCCACGCGATACCTTCCCTACGATGGCGGGTGACGGGGCCAGAACTCCAGCGTATCATGACAATGATTCCCATTGACGACCCCGCCACGCTTCTCCAGATGACTCTTGAACGACTCAACCGTGAACTCCCAAAACTTCGCATCTGGAGTCGAATTCCTCGGCCGCCTAATCGGTTTCCCACACGTCGAGCAAAGGAAGCCCCATTGCACCTCCATCTTGTTTGTGTCGAACCACGGCGCCCTCACGACAGTAAAATACCTCCACCAAGGGCGAAAGGCCGGAGGACCGATCCAATGAAGGAGTTTCCCATTTGGCTTCCTCGCATCCCTCCTCCACCGCAAGCTTTCCGGGTCAGGAGGCGTGACCTTCTTCAAGTCCACCCCCGCCTTTCTCGCCGCCTCCCTCCCCTTCGCCAAAAACGCCTCTTCATTCCCGTACACATACCTCCTCCAGCAATGCCGCAACTGCGTGCTCAACGGCGAACAACTCTTCATCTCCCTCTCCGGCTCGAAGCCCAAGTACACCGCCAGCGCAAACACCGTCTCCGTATCCAGCAACACCAACCTCTCCTTCTCTCCCAAGCCTCCCATCCCCGGCCACGTCCCCGACTCCGGCCCATACTTACACCCCCCCTTCAGCCACCCGATCAAACCTAGATCCTCCCTCATAACCTCAGGCACCACCGCCCTCGGCAGCGCTCTAATCCTCGGCTGCACCCTCTCCAACACCTTTGGTTCTAACCCAAAATATCCCGCCGCAAACTCCACCGTCATCGGCCCCGGCCACCCATGATACCTCTCCCTCCACCCCTCTCCTCCTCCCAACGAAAATGACCCGTGCAAACCCTTGAGGTTATTCCTCCAACAACTCCAACAGTACCTTTTCCCTTTCAACAGACACAGGTACCCAGCGAACGACCCGCCTTTGCTCACGCACGCGTCGGCGGGTGAGTCGCAATTCTTCTGACAAAGCTTGTCCCATAACTTGGGCAGCGTCCAGTACTTCCCGGTCTCGATGGCTAGGATCCCTCGTAACACATTGGGCGCATGTTGTCGGATGGAAAGGTAGCCGGGACAGAGATCGACGAGGGAGAGGGCGTGCCGGTTGAGCGTGCGGAAGGGCAGAAGGGTGCGGATGTCGAGCTGACTTAAAATGGGGAGGAGGAGTTCGGTGGGGAGGAGGCCGAGGAGGCCGAGGGTGTCATTGGCGGTTGGTGGGGGGAGGGTGCCGGTTGAAGGGGAGATGAGGGTGTCCAGGTAGGGAGGGGAGCGCAGGGCGAGGTCGTCGTCGAGGAGGTGGTGGGAGCCGCCGGTTGAGAGGGATTTGGGGGTGGATGTGAGGGGGGCGATGTCGGGCGGGAGGACGGCGGTGGTGAAGGGTGCCATGTTGGTTGATGAGGATCGTAACTTGGTGGTTACGGCGTGGTTGATATTAATTCCCCTGGTGATTTGTTAAGGTGGGTAACGTGAGATGGATGACGAAGTGTAGGAATAATACGAAATAGGTAAATCGAGTGATACAGCTTATTTTTCTGAAGAAGTTCGCCAGGCATAAAGCAGAAGACGTCAAAGAACGAAGGTCTCGACGGAGGGGGTTTTGGCGGATGACCGACGGCTGTTAAAGGGAGCTGTAGGCCAAAGGGAGAAAGATTGACCGACAGGGGAAAGGACAAGCGGTCTTCGGTGCCGACGACCAGAATCTTTCATGAAATGAGTTCTTGTATTGATATTAGTTGACGCGTAACTGTCCACACTCTTCGCCGTCTTTCCGATGTGATCTTATATGAACTTCCACTTGGGAGTCATCTCTCAGAGCGGACTGGTCAGGTCACCGTGTGATGCATGACGCATGTAAGGTTCACTAGGCAGCTACCAAGCTTACCCGCATAGGCAAGGATACGAGCCCACGCGGGGCTGACAACTTGGAGCGCGTCAGCCAACGAAGGTAAACAAGCCGTCATCAATAAGTTGTCATGATATCGACCAACAAGACCGTGAGAGTGATAGGCAGTATATTCGTTGATGGAATGGTCGTTGCGAGGACGTTGAAATAAGAAAGCGGCAGGACGGGCGGTTCAAGCTGGCTGGCAACAGGATACAACAACGGCTGGGGGTGTGCTGGGCTAAATGCCTGCCCGAAGACTGTAACCAGACGCCGCTGTATGTAGGTAGCATCAACAACACTTCTCCTCACCAGATCCTAGAGGTATCAAACTGATAGCTTTGGCTCTTGATAGACGTCCGTGGGTCTGATTGTTTCGAATGATCATCGGATGAGAGCCGCCTCGATACAGTCTATTCAGTTGGACAGCAGCGCCAGTTGTATTTGACTGACCGTCTTCACGTCCAGACGTTCGTCCAACGCCGGGACAACTGATAGACAACCAGACAACCTTGTTTCTGTGCCATTACCGATTTCGAAATTCCAACCCACCACCCACTGAGATGTCGCACCCAGCCCTCGAAAACAACAGGCCAGGTCTGGTGCCTGCCAACGTCCTATGCGACCGCTGCTCCCGCATCATCAACAAGTCCAACTTCATCCAACTCCTACTCAGCGGCAACCAGGAACAGATCCGAAGAGAAGCCCAAGTGAAATGCACCACTGAGGAGGCGTTGTTTCACAGCCGTAGTGCTCGCGATATCCTTTCCTCGGCCTCGGCTGGTTGCCATATCTGCTCGATTATCTCGAGCTCACAGTGGATTGACCCTGACAATCCGGACCGGGAAGATCCGCAACAGTGGGTCATTCAAGCACGCTTGAGATCTGACGTGTACAAAAGAGACAGTGATCAAGGCTGGTTGTACCTCTCCATCGAGGATGTCTCTTGGTTGCGTATACCAGAGGAGGCTGCTGAGAATTATGAGCTTCTGGATGGCATCTTGCATGAGCAGTTATCTCTACCTCGTGATCGTTGGACTATGAAGGTCGAAAATCTGAAGATTTTGCTTATTAGAGGTTTGTGATATTCCGCGAACAACCAGGTTCCGTGCGGTTTTAAATGTCGACAGAGTGCTTACACGTTGCTCAAGAAAATGATTTGACGTACTTCCCATCCGGACCACCAGAAACCGACTTCCTTCCTTCATCAACCAATTCACCCCAGACATTCAACGTTGTACGCCGTTGGATAGATGACTGTCTACAAAACCACTCGGGATGCAATCAGAATATCTTCACCAAGGGCAAAGGTTCATCAGACCACGTGAAGCTTCCAACCCGTCTCATATTTGTGGGGGAAGAAGCAGATGGACAACTTGCTCCACGCCTGGTTCTTCCTCGTGCGTCCGAGGCCACGGTGGAATTCAGATATCTCACCCTCAGCCACTCGTGGGCGATAACCGGCAAATCTATTATGCTAACCATCGCGAATATGGAAAGATTTCTCCAGGCAATCCCTCTTGAAGACCTATCCCAGACGTTTTACGATGCACTTATTATCACCCGGGAGCTTGGTTTTCAGTACATGTGGATTGACTCGCTGTGCATCATCCAAGACTCAGATGAGGACTAGGAAAGGGAGGCACTTACCATGAGCGATGTCTACGGCCACTCTTTCTGCAACATTGCTGCTTGTGGGGGTCTCGGTACTGACGGCTGCTTCGTGTCTCGGAATCCGTTGCATCATTTCCCTTGTCGTCTCAGGCCTCAATCCCAGAAATCGGGCGGAAATGGCGGTCCTGGTTCGGCTTATGTATTAAAAGACGAGTTGCCGACATCGCCATCGCTCATAGACCGGAATGCAGCACCGCTCCTTTCAAGAGGATGGTGTGTGCAGGAAAGGCTGCTGTCGCCACGGGTTGTATACTTTGGCGCCCAAGAGGCTTTCTGGGAGTGCTGTCATCACGTGGTCAGGGAATCACGTCCTTCCAAACACTGGATGAAGGATCTCGCTAGCGAAGACGCGCCCTGGGTTTCTCAGAAAGCCAGGTTTCAAGAGCTTTGTGTTCCCGAATACAGTGGTGGCAACGTAAAGCCCCCGTCTCGAGCAAGAGAGTTCGGCTGGGTGCCGCTCGACAAGGTGAAGACAGTGGAACCCAGCATCCTCCGGTTGTATCTATGCTGGTATCGCATCGTGTCCGATTATAGCTTTGCTAGTCTGACGAGGACAACGGACAGGCTGGTGGCTCTTGCTGGCATCGCCAGCGCTATCGAGAAGACTCGCGGTTGGAAGTACGTAGCCGGGACCTGGAAGGAGTTCTGGCCCCTGGATTTGTTATGGTGTTTCTCCTCGGACCAGGAGCTTCGTGTGGCCTCGGGAATACCAGCACCCTCTTGGTCGTGGGCTGCCAAAGAAGGGGGGAAATTTTTCTTGATTGTGGTCGCTTTCGATTGGCGGTCGTTCAAAAATAGTACTGTCACGTACATGTCGGAGGTGGTGGACTACTTTTGTCCTCCGACTTTGTCTCAGCACTGCAGTGGTGTTATCACCGAGGAAGGAGAACCGGGAATGACCATCACCTTGAAAGGCCCGGTCAGAAGAGGCGTGGTAGGCAATGCCTTGGGAAACTTTCAGCGCCCGGGGGTACATCAAGTCCTGCTGGACGACCAATATGGTTCATCAGACCCGGTCGTGGTAAGCTGGGATGAAACCCCGAGAAGGGGAGAGCCTGTGCTTCTCTTGCTGGTGGTGGCATGGGAGAACTATATGCTGTCGTTTCGGCATGTCGGACTGGTTTTGATGCCTGAGCGTAATCAGCCTGTCACGGACGGGACATCTGGAATGCTGTTCAAACGAGTAGGCATCTGGATTGCGAGCCGAGACGAAACTGATCCGCGATCTCTTTTCTTCCACGGCACTGAAGCCGAAGAGGCTGTACGGATATGTTGAAGGGAGAGTGGAAATCGTATCTGACCAAAGGATGGCAAACCGAATCATGGGCCTAAAGAAAAGCAGAGAGAAGGGCGAGAGGAAGTCGGTAGCAACAGATAACGGTTGTGAGTTCAAGACAGAGATGGGCGAGTGGAAAAGCGACGGGAGATTTGGGGAAAAGAACAGCTGACACTGGTGGGGGACGACCCAAGGGCACATGAAGGGCAGGAGCGCCCGTTGAACTGGACTCCCTATTATCGCACCTACTTCGACTGGTTCTTTCCTTCTGCTCCCATCCCCACCCATCCACTCATCGAGTCCGATCCAGTCTCTTCGGGACTCATAGGCGACGCATGAAACTCCGAGTCCGCCTTTGGGTCTTCCTCCAACTACTTTACAGCTCACACAAGAACACTTGACCTCACACGACTCAATACCTGAATGGGCAACATATCCACCCACTGTGACGGAAGAGAGATAATAAGTCAGTCAGTCCTTATAAGAATCATGAGAAGAAGCGAGCAACTTTAGCAATATTCAATTCCCATTATGCCCAGTTACAAACGAGTGACGAACAAGACTTTTCAGCAGCCCCCGAGTTCCAATCTCAGGAATCATTCTCACAGCGCCATCCACGTTCCCTGATCACCCAGTCGCAGCTCAGCTCACTCATCTCGACAAGGAAAAGGATAACAAGTACCAAAACTTTCCAGCAGCCTCAACTCCAAAACCCAAACCAGCGACCAGATGCCCAACCCAGAAACCCTCAAACTTCCCTAGCAACCAATCATGTCCAACACTCCTGATCTCCAAGGCAAAACTCCTTTTCACACTTGAAAATGGATAACTTATACCGTAGAAACTCGAGAAATTCGCCCAACCGCTCCGTGCAGAAAAGGCAGGATCAAAGGCCTGCCAGTTGCATCTGGCGGCCGTCAATGAGCATGTACGTACGTAGTTGTCGGACACATTTAATCCTGCAGAAGCGGTTGGTAGGCGAGTTTCTCGAGTTTCTAGTATAGATACCCGAGAAGTTTGCAGTCTCGACAGAAAGAGTGCGTGTTGATGACCCTCCTAACCTCTTGACACGGGTTGTTGAAGTTTGCAGTCTCGACAGAAAGAGTGCGTGTTGATGACCCTCCTAATCTCTTGACACGGGGTGTTGAAGTTTGCAGTCTCGACAGAAAGAGTGCGTGTTGATGACCCTCCTAATCTCTTGACACGGGGTGTTGCACTGGCCCCAGGCCCTTTTACCACGGACCGCGACCGCACATTTTGTTGAATAGACTCGGTTGGCCATGCTTTTGTTTCGGCACCAGCTGATCGAGCAAGGGTATTCCTCAATCTCCTTTGTACACATCTTGATTCTTTTCTGGCACGGGTGGGTTAGTCGGCGAGTGAACGGGTGATGGATGCTGGCTGGCTAACTGACGGGGCAGGAACGAACTGAACTGGCAAGTGGAGGTGAAGGGCTCGGGGTGATCTCCTAGGATATAGGATTGGAAAGATACCTATTGCCGATTTGATTTACGATACTGACGCGGGGGAACTCTGGTGCAGGTGAGGCAACGAGAGTGCGTGATGATGGGATTCGTGGTCACTTTAAGATTTCCGCACGCGCCGAAAGCCTGGCCTTTAAATAGCACTTTCGCACATTTTGTGTCATAGACTCGGTCTTTGTCACTCTTGGTATGGCAATTGGGAGTCGAGCAAGGGTAGATCTCTGTTTCCCTCTTCACATGTTGGTTCTTTGCTGGCACGGGTGGTTTGTCGGTAAGTGGACGGGTGATGAAGGCTGGCTGACCGGCTGACCTGCTGAGAAGAAAGAATTGAACTGAAACTGGGGGTGAAGGGTTTGGGATGGTCTCCTAGAATATAAGGTTGGAAACTTTAAGCTTTTCGCCGGCTTTGTCTGCTTGGTAGCGGGGGTGCTGATCAACGTGTTGTTGATGGATGCGATGCTGATGATGGCGATGGTGATGGTGATAATGATGAGTATGCTAGATACATCCTTATCTCTGTCGTTACGGCCTTTTATGTCAAAACCACGAGCTCGAAAGAGCTTCCTCGATGGATGTATTCGTTCATCTTGCGACAATGAAGAGTCCAACTCGATATTGAAAGTCTAGATCAATGAGCGTTCCGAGATAGCTCACAAGAGCTTCGGCGTGCTGTGAGAAGTCATTGAAAGCTTTTGCGTTCGGAAAGAATTCATAAGAGCATGGGAAGGATCTTTGTAGGGGACACCTCGTGTTTGGATAATTGATGTTATTTTTAAAATTGTACTTTCGCCGCCAAAGGTTGTGAGACTTGATTTCGGGATCAAAACAATGTGTTGTAGGCAGTCGGAAAGGACTTTTTGATTATCCATGCAAAAGAAAAGCCCCCATGTCAGAACATCTGATGCGTGAAAGGGGAGGAAGAAGAAAATGAGCATGCGCTCGGGAGCGGGCCGCATCAATGGATATCATAGTGGGAAAGTGCAAGACACGGGAAGGCTTGTAGTCCTTGACAGTGGGCGGAAGGATTGTTGAAATGAATGAGCCTTGTCCATCTGTAATGGGGCAAAGAGAAGGACAACAATGAAAGCAGGTTGAGAAACATAACGGCAGTGAGTTTAAGGCAGACGTGAGGAAATAATTCTCAAGGGGAGTGAAAAGAGAGAAGAAGGAAAAAGAACAGCTGGCACTGGTGGAGGTGGTCATAGGGGGCAAGAGCACTCGTTAAGTGCGCACACTATTATCGCACCTACTTCAACTACTACCTGGCTACATCATGATATTTCTGACATCTGGATCATCGTTCCTTCCCCAAGAACCTCACTCATTCACTCTACAGTCTCCTCCTTCGAACAGACCTATGCCAGGTGACTAGCGAATAAAACTCCCGTACCAAAAGTGGGGGGTTCTATCAAACGGCAACTACGCTATTCGCTTCATCAGCCGAGACCCTGTTTGTATAAGTTTGTACCTTCCCTCATCATAATCTCCACTTGACGGTAGAATACAGGTAACCATTCGAGTGGTCGTAAGAATAAACCGAACACATCACGGTCCAGGACTTTACACCTTCGGAATACTCTCGCACGCAACAATACGTCTTTGTTATACATTTGAGCTCAACCTCTAGGCTGTTCCAGGATGGAAGAGTCCCTGATGGACTCTGGCCGGCGTGTTTCTAAATTATCGTGATCCCTATCACGGTTTTGTAACGGCCTTTCCCGACCGCAACGAGTGGTATTGGACTGTCCGTGTTCGGTTTATTCTTATGACCGCTCGCTATTTGAAGTTCAGACATTGGAAAGCACAAGTGGTTGAAATCCCTTCACCTCGGACTTGATGTGAAAGCGACAATACCACCCAGAGTCAAAAAAAATACAGTCCCACCTCATGATGTTCAATGAGGAACAGTTATTTTACTCTTAACAAGTTAGAAACCTTGTAAAATCTGCAAGGCAACTTAAAACACGCCCAACCACGGTCAACATGGTTATACAAGACACCGGTCAAATTTTGACAGGATTTCTCCCGAACGATGTAGTTGCCGTTGGCGTTACCTACCCAACTCCGTCTCCCCCCCCCCCTTCTTTCCTTTCTGCTACAGTCCGAATTCGAATCTTTGCTCAGCTCAACAGGTGCAACAAACATCCATTGCGAATGCGATTGTAACTCCAATATTCACCATGCGTACCTCTACACCAGCCACTCACTCCCCAAGGCACCTCTAGTCTAAATTCAAACCCCCAAGCTGAATACATAACAGAACGTCTGAGTATCACACACCAACCAATCCTCAAAAAGCCGCAGCTAAATGTACCAAAAAGACAAAAAAAAGCCGGGAAAAAAGCTCAAGGTTTCCAACACCAGACACGTACTTGGTATGTATGTCATGTTCCCAACACCGAACACCCACTCACCTTTGAGACAGGAAAAACAAGGAAAATGTCCCAAGAATACCTACTCACCGACGCTTATATCCCTTATAGCAGACTAGATCACATCTCCAACCCCGTTGTATTCCCCCCCTCGCGAAAGCCATCAATCGCACGAGTCTCCCTCAGCTATCCGATATCCACCAACCCACCCACCCACCCAATAAACGACCAATCCCAAAATGTGCCAAAGAACAATAGAAACCTTCCCCTGCTCTTATCCCGGCTGCTTCAAAAAAAGCATGGAAGACCGAGAATTACCGAGGCGCCACGTGCTACCAAGTGCGCCGTCGAAAGCACGTTAACGGGCGGCATTGGGGCGGTTGCCAAAACGTGCTGACGCAAGTAGTACGTATCGAGACACACTCGTACTGCCCTGATTGCACCAGGGCCTGGAGGGGTCAGCAAGAATATTCTACTTGGGAAAACCTTGGCCTAGGAGGTGAGAATCGGTAGTGTAGTGTAGAGGTAGTGTAGAGGTAGTGTAGAGGTAGTGTAGAGGTAGTGTAGAGGTAGTGTAGCTGGATGCGGTGGGATGGGCGATAGAGAGGGGGGGGGGTTTGACGGGTTGTAAGCAGTTCATCGGAACTGATTCATCTATCCTATGCATTTTTGTTGGTAAATCCCATCCACGCTCGCTCTGGTTTGTAGGGCGTGAGCAAATGCTTAGAGGAAAGTGGATGGTATAAGAGAAGAAATGGAGATAAGGCACAACGAAGTGAATATGAAGTTTGATAATTGTGATGATGATAATTCCTTGCATGCTTCATTCAATCCAGGCATCCGCATCCGCATCCGTCCATGCAATTCAAAATGATGCAAAAAATCGAGGAACCCTCGCTAGTTAAGCAATGGAATTCCTCCTCCGGTCCAGAATTGTTAAACAAGGCTCAAGCCCCCCAAGGACTCATCTACTATGTATCATGACCTAGGACTAAGTGCCCCAGTACCAAGCGGACTCTTCAACCCCGGACTTAGACCACCAGCTGCTGTTGTCCTCCTCAAGGCACGCAGCTCCTCCTCCAGCCTACGACGCTTGGCTAGTTCCTCCTGTTCAGACAGTCGAGTCAGTATATATGCATCATCCAGGCGAACGGCAACCAGAGGCAAAAGAAAACTCACCTTTATCTCCTCATTAAACCTCTTTCTCTCCTCCTTCATCGTCGCCCTAAACTGCTCACTGAGCATCGTCGCGCCCATCCTCGGGCTCAACATCCCGCCGGCAGCACTACCCGCCGCGCTCAGCGCCGGACTAGGCGGCGGTCTTAGACGCTCCTTATCCAGTTCCTCTTTCAGTCTTCCAATCTCCCCCTCCATCTTCTCCCTCAGCTCCGCCACCTCCGTCTCCAACGACTCCTTGGCCTGCAACGCGTCATCCAGCTTATGCTCGAGGTCAAGCTTCTCCTTCTCAGCCGCGATTGATTCCTTCGTGATGGCCTCAAAGTCCTTCAGCGTGCTCTCCAGCTCCATCTTCAGCTTGGCCACCTGCGCCTGCAGATCGGCCAGCTCGCTCTTGTTGCTGATGGCCGCTGCTTGGGCCGCCCGCTCGGCGCGCGAGCCGTAAGCCCCGTCCAACTCGGCCTTGGCGATGGTCATCTCCATCTTGATCTCGACGAGCATCATGTTCATGCGCTCGAGCTCCTCGTCCTTGTCCTTGATTTCCTTGCGCAGACCCTCGACCACGTCTTCGGCGTCCTTCTGGGACTTTTCGGCGGCCGCCTTGGCCTTGGCGGATTGCTCGAGCTGAGACTGCAGATCGACCACGTCCGCTTCCGTCTCGGCCAGGCGAGTGGAGACGTCGTTGAACTTGCTCTCCAGATTGGCGATGACGGCGTTGCGCTCCATGAGCTTATCCTGCGTCTGCTGCGCGCCGCGCGCCATGGCGGCCTCTTCGCGCTCGGCGGTTGTGCGCTGCATGGTCTCCATTTGCTCGAGGGCGTTCTCCATCTTATCCTTTGCTTCGAGGACGCGGGCCTCGGCATCGTCGATGAGGCCGCGCATCTTTTCGAGTTCTTCCATCTTGGCGCGGAGCTCGGCATCCTTCTCTGACCCGCTCTTGTTGTTGAGCTCGCGCTGCTGCTTGATTTGTCTTTGTAGCACAGCTTTTTGCTCCTTGAGACTGGTGGCTTGGGCGTAGAGCCATTGCACCTTGGCGGAGAAGCCCTGGAGTGAGTATTGCTCGTTGGGATCGATGGCTTCGTCGTTACCGGAGAGGTAATCTTCGTCTTCCTCGTCGACGGAGAGGTTCATCTCGATGCGCTTCTGGCGGCGAGCAGCCTTCGCGCGTTGAATCTCCGCGTAGCCGGTGTGAATAATATCCCACAGACCCATGAGGACGGCTTCGACTTGCTCGCTGTTGGATCTGTTGGCATTGTTGTTGTTAGCTGTCGAGCCTTGTGCGCGGCCCATCTCGACTCTGATGGTGCGTAGGGTGGTCTCGAGGTAGTCGAGCTGCTCGTCCATAGATCCTTCAGAGACCGTAGGAGGAGCAGGCGTGCCGATGTCGGGAATGGTCTGCGTCAGGAAGCCGTGAGCACGCCTATTCAAGGCCTCGATGCGCTTCTCGGCTTGGGAGAGGGTGGCTGCGGAGGCATCACCGGCAAGTTCCAAGTCCCTGTTGATGGCTGCAGATCTCAGTTGCTGCTCGTGCATGGCCATGTCAAGACCACGCTCAAGGTAATTAAGCTGGACAGGGAGTGTTTGGCCGTTGCCGGCAGCTGGCTCAGGATCATCAAGATTGGCGTCGGCGGACGGGTTGATCTCGGTGATTACATCCCTCAGCTTGTGATTCAAGATCTCCAGCCTCTGCTCGGTTTCCGCGAACAGCCTGATCTGGCCGTTGATCTCCGTGCGAATAGCGTCATTCTCAGCCGAAAGTTCCTGCTGTCCGGCCCTGAGCTGGTTCTCCGTCTCCCTGAGCTTCTGCTCCGCGGCCTTGAGTCTCTCGTTCTCCTCCTTGACCCGCTCCATTTCCTCCCGCAACTGGCTGGCCTGCTCACGGATTGGCGACTTTGGTGGGATTTCGAGATTCGTCAAGGTTGGCGCCGCAGTAGGAACCGGGGTCACCGATCTCTCAGCTCCTCCTTCCGTGGGGTGTAGTGTCCGCCAGTCGAATCCATCATCACCACCAATGGGTTCCATGCTGATGCTGTCCCGGGAATTGGTGTAGGTGTAAAGACTTTCGGGGCTCTCGGGCATGCCGTTAACCATCATCGAGTTACCAAAGACCTGACCATTGGGTGTCTGCGCGTTCCTCCTTCTCGCTCCATGTGTCAACTGCAAGATGGCGGCGGTATGTTGTAATAGGCGGCGTTGAGAATCGAACAGGTGGTTCTCGAGCATGGCAAGCTCAGATGAAAGCTCATTGCAAAGGCGCTCGCTGTTTTGTTTCTCCACCTCGGCCTCCCTCGCAGCAGCAATGTCCTCGCGGGAGCTGTGCCTCCTGTGTCCCGGGTTGTATAGTCGGGCCATGGATACAGCGGCATCGCGGTACTTTGTCTGGATAGCAAGGTTGGCGCGGGCTTGGTCGATGCGTATCGTCAGGGAGTGGGTTTGTTTTTTGAGGTCGTCCACCTCTTCTTGGGACAGGATCTCCCATTGCTTGCTGTCACTCAAAGCGGTTTCCATCAAGAGGTGGATTTGGATAGGGTCATCCAGGTCGACAAGCGCAGAGATCCGGGGCCGGTCGGCGGCGTTGACCTGTTAGGGAAGCACTCTTGTTAGCCTACACCCCAGCCTCGAATCACTTGAAGATTCCTATCCGGTCAATTGGGTCGTTCTTACGGGAGTGTACCGCGGCTTGTTGAACCCCTCGGTCATAGACCTCCCCAGGGCATGGAGGGGAGGCGGCGCCCCTTTCCTAGTCGCGGCTCCATTCATGATTATGACGTATTAGGTTTAGGTGTAGTAGGTAGCTGTTTATGCGGTCCGAGGTATCGTCGTATTAGGTATTCAAGAGAGCGATTGTAGTGTGGCGCTGGTTCGGTATGCGTTCGAAGTACAACTAGGTCGTCCAAGACATTATACAAAAAGGGCGAAAGAGCGTGGAAAGGCGAAGACGCAAAAACAGTTGAACAGAGAACGATCGGTCGTGTCGTTGCGAACTATGGCGGAGCCATGCAATGTCGCTATGTTGTCTCTGCGCGGTCGCGAGGATGTTTGAGATGCGGCTGCAATGCGGTTGTCCAGGCACCGGGTACGTCTCCTGTATGCACGATGCAAGGAGATCGAAGTTGGAGACTTGGAGGAGGAGGAAGAAGCGACGAACGGGATGAAAGCGGTCGGTCGGGTCGGCCCAGGGCAGGCGGGATGGGTCTAGTTACTGTAGCTGTGTTTTGAGTTTTGGGTGCCAGTTAACCGCCGATCCTTTCAATTGCCGTCCGGGGTTGCCAAGAGAGAGTCCTTCCTCAGGGGCTCAAAGACGAACAATGGGAAGAGAAAAAGAGTCAAGAGGTCGAAGAGAATCTCCAAAGTGACGCGAAGCCCGAAATCAATCAACAAAATCAAGGGGGGAAGATGGATAAAGTGCCTTAATCCAGAAAGGGAAACCAATTTTATATGGACATGGACCCGACCCGAGGGTATCTCCACTTTTACTGGCGACATGAAGCCTGTAACCGCTGTGAAGCTAGCGCTAAAGCTGGGCTGTACCTGCGTGGTGGGTGGGGTTCTCTTTTCGGTCCAAGTCCTTCCTGGGCCATCGAGGTCCTCTCTTCAACATGGGCACATTGAAATGAACAACGTCCTCGGAAGTGAACAAGTGGAAATGATCGGAGAACTTGTTAGCCGAGAGTTTCAGGAAGAAGCATCTCTATTTCTTGACAGAGGGACCGGATAGCGGATTATCTGAACGTTGAGTGAAGAGACCATACGTCTGCCCTACATAACCGTGCATATCAAGGGTGGTCTTGATGATCGAATAACCAATATTTCAATCTTTTTCCCGTTCGTTACTACTTTACTTTTCGGTTGCCTAGAGGGTGTGTTTAGGCATGCATAGGTTGGGTGTTATGTCCCTGTTTCTAACAGTTATTCAGTGGGACAGTGGTCGAGTGGTGTGGTGCACCGGTACCGATGATATGAGCGATCTTGGTTGATGCATCTTACTAGGTGGCCCAAGGTCCCAATGAGGTAGACATTCCAGGTTCGATTCATGGCTTCGCGCTCCCATGCAATCTTTTTCGATTTTTCCCTGTTGTGCAACTTGGTGATATGGGAGTTGGGACTGGAGGGGATCTCGTCCTGTGTCGAAGCTCATATCCACGCTGCAGGACATATGGACGTCAAACCGAACGTACCATATTGCAAATCAACGTTTGAATTGTGCTGTCCTCAATGGCCTCAATCACCAAGTCCAAACTGAAACACCCATACTCATTATCCTCAGAACGCTCCTCTGACCTCATCTATCAGTTGCTGACCCAACGGTCTCCTCCTGTTTTCCCCCTCAGCACCCGGCTGCGCTCCCGTAGCCACTCCAGTAGAAGCTCCTTCGTCTTCCAACCTCCTCCGGATTCCATCAAACCTGTCGTTCCTCTTCTGACTGCGAAGACCAACCACCCACCCAGGCACCCTCCACCGAGCCACGGCCGCAGGCAAGAGATCGTTGCGCCACAAATACCCCACTACCCAACCAACCACTGCCCCGAGGAGGGAGCCGGGCCACTGAAAGAGGGCCAGTTGCAAAGCCATGAGATACCGCGTCGACTTGTCCGAGAAGATGAATCCGCTGGTGTCGTCACTGACGTTGGATGGCGGGCTGGCGGATAGTGCGACCTTGTACTTGTAGATTTGCGGGATCATGGCGTGGTACTGCGCGAGAATGGCGAAGAGGATTGGTGTCGGCCCGGCGGGGATGTAATCCAGGACGCCGAAGGAGAGTGGTCGCAGGACGAGGGTGAGGAAGATGGGTGGGAGGATGGCTGTGAAGAGTCCGGCTATGAGGATGAAGGACTATTTTGCGATGGTGAGTATGACCGACCGTCTTTGACTTGAGGGGACGAATTTACTTACGGCATATTTCCTTGATCCCCAAAACCGCTCAACCATTCTCATGTGATAGAGTGACATGGCTCCAAAGAGGACCTCGGATGAGTTGGTGTAGCATAGTTGGTAGGCGAAGATGCGCCATAGTTGTCCGTAGCGGAGGAAGTGAGTGCCGATTGAGATGTAGAAGTAGTGCTTGATATCAAAGATGCTGGCGGCGATGGAGAGCCCAACCAGGCCTAGGACCAGTACCTTGGTCACTGGCGCGTCGGTGAAGGACATGGTAGGTGTTTTGTTCCGGGTTTGTTTTCAATGTTCTATTCTCACAGAGGATCAAGACTGCCCAATGTGAAGAGGAAGTTGGGTTGCTGAGGTGACCCTTCCGCTAAGAGATGAAGACCGTAGGTAGGTAGTGTACTTTCCCCCTTTTGAATGTCCCGTCTCTGGGATGGCGGCAATCAGATGCACATATGAGGGAACTTTTAGGTTTATATTTTCGGAAACTCGTTAACCGAAACACTTGTCCAGATACGCCAGGAAGTCAGGGCAGTGGTGTTTAGGTATCAAAAAGTGAGGTTCCCGTCGAAGAGTGTCGAAGTTGAATGGAAGCTGTCGTCGTCCTTTATCGCCGGACCGTCACGGTTCCTGGCCAAGACACGACCCGCCGATGATGTGTGTCCCGAGAATTAAAAGTGGGGCCATGAGCGGACGTCAACCCTGCCTGCCACGGCCCGCGGGAAATGGAGGAAAATGATAGGACCACAACGAATGGAAAGCCTCGGAGTGGCATCACCACTATGAGTGCAGTCACCAGTGTCAGTCAACAGTTACCTGACCGACCTCATTTCATGTTGGACGTCCACAAGCCGTGCTTGTCATTCTCTCTTCAACAACCTGCACAAGTGCATTTTTACACATTGCCGTGCTTTGCGTTTGCATCCTGCTCATTGCATATCCGTCCTCTTTTCCTTCCAACTTCTGGGTGTCCATCAAAAACCCGTTGTGCGCATCGTCGATCCGGCGCTAGAGTCCCCAAAAAAGTTCCTTCGAAACTTCAATTTAAACTTCCACTTTTCAGTCCACTCTGGGTCCTTTGGAGGCTGATCCCGTCCAACCTCGGGTCTCCACGCCCTCTTCTCACACCCCCTCCCATATTCATATCGACTCGGCCACTTCGCATCGCTGCATCTCCCAGCCCTCGGGTGCGGTAATTCGGCATCATGTCTGATCTCTATCTCTCCCGCATTCGTAACTGGTTCCTCAGTTCGCCCCCGGCAGAATGGGCCCTCAAGGGACTCCGCGAGACCCTTATCGGCGCCTTGAAGCAGGGTCCTATCCCTCGCCATGTGGCTTTCGTTATGGACGGTAATCGGAGGTATGCCCGGAGCCACAAGATCGAGACTATCGAGGGCCACCATCTCGGCTTCGAGGCACTTGCGAGGGTACGTTATTGTACGCGGGGTCCCTGAGAATGGGCCATGCTGACATGTGATTGTATCAGGTCCTCGAGATATGCTACAAGTGTGGTGTCGAGGTAGTGACAGTATACGCATTCAGCATCGAGAACTTCAACCGCCCAAAATACGAGGTCGATGGCCTGATGCAGCTGGCCAAGGTCAAGCTGGAGCAACTGATTCAGCACGGAGAACTACTCGAGCGATACGGCGCCAGTGTTCGCGTACTTGGCGAGCGTGATCTGCTGAGCGACGATGTGCTCGAGGTTATCGACCGTGCCGTTTCCACAACCAAGAACAACAAGAAGTACGCATGTCTCGTCAGGGTGCCCCTGCCCAATCCCGTGACAAAGTTAGCTGACCAAGCCCTTATAGGTGCATCTTGAACATTTGCTTCCCATACACGTCGCGAGAGGAAATGACGACAGCCATCCGTTCCACTGTCGAGGAATATTCGAAATCATCCGCCCCGAAGAGCACACCCTTCTCGCAAACGCGCATTACACAAAAGATTATGTCCAAGCAGGGAGACAGGAGCGAGAAGAGCGAAAGCGACAACTCCTCTCCAGGACAAGAGCCGACGCACACCCCACCCGGGTCGGACGATAACGAAGACTCCATGTCATCCACCACGACGCTATACCCAGATTCCCCGGGCCGTACATCCAAGGGCAGCTCCAACAACGTTACCATATACCCCAATGCCGAGAACATCACGACCGAGACGATCGATAAACACCTGTACACGGCCGACTGCCCACCTCTAGACATGTTTGTGCGGACTAGTGGCGTGGAGAGATTGAGCGACTTTATGCTGTGGCAGTGCCACCAAGATACCCAAATGTTTTTCCTCAAGTGTTTCTGGCCCGAGTTTGACTTGTGGCATTTCCTCCCTGTCTTGCTGGAGTGGCAGTGGCGGCAGAAGAAGAAGGCGATGGAGGAGGGGCCTCGACAGCGGGTCAAGACGGCCTGAATGGCCTTGATACCCAGAACTTACAAGTATGCAAGGCGTTGGAGCGAAAAGAGTTCAGTCGATTTCTTATTCTTAGATATCTTAGCAGCATTAGTATAGAATTATCTAGGGCAGAGTAACCCTCCATGCACATGTTAGGGCTTGAGAGGTTCGGGGCTAAGAACCTACTTCTTGCCCGGTTTTGCTTCTGCGTCTTTCAGACCACCCGCATAGCCATATCCAGGAAGTTAATGCCGAACCCCAAGCATAAAATGGCCTTCCAACATGCGCCCATAACGGACATGAAGCGTAAAAAAGTTGAGCGATCAGGACACTTTACAAACACAGTCACTCGAAACGTAACAAACGAATAGATACAGAGAATATTCTAACTATATTTATTTCTCCTCCTCTAACTCTGCCACGGGATGAAGCAGCTCGTCGGTATACCCTTTGTGGTCGACCTCAATGGCGCGGCGCGATAAGACAAGTCCTTATCGCAACTCTGCCAGTGACGTATCGGAGGTCTCGAAAATTTGGAGTCAGCCAATGAGAGGCTGCGGTCAGCACATGGCTCCTCGGGAACACCAACATTGCCCAGCCGGCAAAAGAAGAAGGAGAGCTCAGAGAGGTCAGAAAGCACGCCATTGATGCTAAATCGACAGTGACATGACAGTGACAGCAAGCCTCGGTTGTACCTGTGTACCTTTGAAGATGATCTATAGCTTCCATTTGGGTTGGTTGAGATGCGATTGCGGTCGCGGTTCTCGTCGGGGGTCGGTGGTGGGTGCCGCGAGGTCCAGCGGCAGTGTGGGTTGTGACTTTGTGTTGTGCCAGGGTGCTTCAGCGCAAAGAGAGAGCATACTGTCAGGGCAGTGGAAGTTCCCGCCCGCCCACCGGAGCAGGGCAATGGGCGGGAATCCCCAATCCATCTTTCTCTGGGCACCCGCACGGCATTCAGTCCCAAGTGGAAAGTCTCTCGTCCACACACACACACACCCACACACCCGACCACGGCCACCCTAACCTCCTCTTTTTCTGTCCTAATTCCCCAGGACTAGTTGACGGCCACACCTTTTACTCGAAGAGATACCCACGGCGACATGTTCTGACACCTCTTTTCCAACCCCGTACTCCCTGGACCGCAGTAATCAACGATTTCGCCGCTGTACTGCTACCTGACTCTTCGTCTCCGACGCCTTGGACACGAGCTGGAAGCGCCGCCACGAATCTTGGGAGCAAAAGCAGTCAGATCCAGACCTACTCGTGTGCTTTGACGCTCCATACCCCTCGTCTTCTTCCTGTCTTGTTTTACTTCCCACCTAATAGCTCTTGTTTATTGTCCATCCACGCGCGTCAGATACCAGACCTCTACCGATCATGAAGACGGCTAAACCTCCCGCGGCCGAGGCACCCTCGGGGCCATCTGGCTCGAATCGCAGAGCGCAACCCGTGCGACAGACGCGAATCAACCCTCCACGAACCTCGTCCCTCAATCGAACCAACTCGTTCCCCAACGGCCCTGCCCCAGAGCAGCCCATCGACATCTTCCCCGCCGTTACTCACTTCGCCGATGCCATTACCGCCCTACCCAAGGAGCTTGTGCGGCACTTCACCCTCCTGAAGGAGGTCGATGCTAAGATCTTCGCTCCCGAAGCTACCCTCTTCGAGCTCGTCGATGCCGCTCTCAAGGCTCCCGTGCCAGACCTCACCCGATCGATTACCGATGGCAATAGCAGCGTTGCGCCAGCTTCGGCGCCAATGAGTGCCCAGAACAGCACCAGCGGACTGGTGGCCGCGAGCGCGAACCCCGCCACAGTACCACCATCGAACACCGACTCGGCCCATGCCGCCGTCTTCGACCCTACCAATCTACCGCGTCGGCACCTGTTTAGACAGGCCGCCTGGAAGATACAAGAAATGCTAGTTTCCCTCGAGGAAAAGAACCACGTCATATCCACCGCGAACGATGCCCTAAACAAGCAGCTGTCGCGCATTGAGGAGATCTGGCCACACCTGGAGAATGAATTCAGCGACGAGGCCAAATGGGGCAGCACTACACACTGGGCATACGCCGAGAACCGGGTTCCCAAGACAAACCACAAGGAAGCGGAGCGATCACGACGCGAAGGTGCGGCTACCCTCTCTGCCGCTGCCCAACAGATAGCCGAAGAAGCCGCTGCGCGTAGTAGCGACAGGAAACAGGCGTTGGCAGCGAAAAAGAATAACAAAGGCCAGGCCACTGAACCAGAGGCAGATTCAAAAGCACAGGAAACCACCAAGAAGGGCCCAGGGACCGGCAAATCCAGGAAACACCAGGCCGAGGCTGCCCCCGTCGGACTCGGAATCGCCAATGGCACTCCAACTAATGGGACCGGACCATCCAAGAGACGTAAGGTCGAAAAGGAACCCAAGACCAATGGAGGTGCCCCAATGGAACGTGCCATGAGCAGCGTCTTTGGCAACGGAACGGCCAAGACCAAGACAACAGCGAGTCCCCGAGGATCCCCAGCGCCCGATGGAGCCGCCGCAACTGGACCTACTACGAAGAAGCGCAAGGCGCTCCCGTCAGGAAGTGGACAGGCAAAGAAGAGGTATGTTTACAGCGACCCTGTTTCGTCTATCTTACCACATCAAACTAACTCCTGTGCTACAGCAGGACCAATGCCGCCAATTCACCGTCGGTGGCGGCATCTCCCCTTCTGGGATCTCTCCCTGACGGTACCAAGGCCGGACGTAACTCCCCCGTGCCCCTTCCTCCCCGCCCAGCTTCATCGCGCGCGCGTCAGAACTCCACAGCGTCTACCAACCTCCCTATACAACAACGACCCGCGACTTCCGCCACAAGCAAGCCGAACGGGATCACACCAGCAGTTGTGGAAGCTGTGGCACAGAGCAAATCAACTTCAGATGCGAAGGCACAAAAGGAAGCCGAGCCAGCTGCCTCTACGCCTGCCAAGCCCGAGGCTCCCAAGCCAGAAACAGAGATCAAGCCTCCTGTCCCACCAGAGCCGGTATCCAATGCTGGCACCACGAAAAAAGAGAATAGCAAGGCAGGGACTGCCCCCGCCACAGAGCCGGAAGCCAAGAAACGATCAAATTCGATAGTGACACAGACAGCGATACTACCTCCACCAATAATAAGTACTACTGTCACAACCACCAAGAGCGGTCGCGCTAGCAAGCCGTCAACACCAGCGTTGGGTACCTTCGCGGAGGCTGCCAATGCAACCACAACAACTGCGAGGTCACGGCCATCAAGGGGCAACATTAATCAATCGGACAAAGACAGCAACGGCACTAGTGGCAAGGATACCTCTGTTAATACCACAACCACGACGTCGGGGACCACAACATCGAAGCGCAGCCACAAGAAGGGCGCGTCTTCGGTATCGGCCATGGTCGTCTCCACTGCCCTACAAGATGAGAAGCCAGGCAAGTCAGCCGCGGCTTCGGACGAAAAGAAGGACATCAGCGAAGAAAACAACGGCCGACCAACTACCAGCGGCCGAGGGAAGGGCGGTGCCGCTCATCGCGACAGCAAAGCCGAAAGAGCCTCGGAAAGAGATCGGGGCGGTGACCGCGACACAAAGTCTGAGACCGGCCATGGTCACGGTCACGGAAGGAGAGGGACCGCTGCCGCCGCGGCTGCCAGGGCTCAGCAACAGCAACCCCAGCACCAGCAGCGAGAGGAGGAAGAGGAGGAGGATGACGACGATGAGGTCGACGCTGACGAGCAGAGGTACTGCTTCTGCAACGGAGTCAGTTATGGTGAAATGGTGGCTTGTGATGGCGAGGGGTGTCCAAGGGAGTGGTTCCATTTGGAGTGTGTGGGGTTGAAGGTGGCCCCAAAGGGGAATGGTAAGTCTTGTTCTTTGTTCCACTCTTTGCTATTGTTCGGATCCAAACTAACCTGAAGGTGATAAAACAGCGAAATGGTATTGTGAGGATTGCAAGAAGAGGTTACGCGCTTCGGGGAGGTGAGGAGCCTCGCGAGTGCGGAGACCTCGTTCTAGATAGCGGCGAGCGGTGTCCACACAACATATCTCTTGCGAAAGTACGACACTCGAAAATGATTACAGTACATGACTTAATCGGGCGAGACCCGACACGAACGGGGATGGCGAATAAAACGGCGTCGATGGATATCACAAACGAACGAGCGGCATGTTTGGATCGTAACTTGTTGACTGACGACGATCGATCTGTTTCGTCCCATGTATGCTGTATGCTATAAATGGGCCGGACGCTTTTACTGTATTGTCTCTTCTTTGCACACACTATTCAGTCTTTTCTACCCGGTTTATCATTATGGTATGTTCACTAGACATGACTATGATTGAACTCAATGAATTCGACCTGGCACATCGAGATCAAACATCTTGAATGCCTAACCTTTTCTTTCCATATCGTTTTCTATCAACATATATCCCTGCCTTGAATGTCCAACCGAACACATCGCACCCCGTTCACGGGTAAGTTTGCCGTTAGTCTTCCGATCCTCACCAACATCGAGACAAAGAACCTCACGACCGAGTTTGAAATGTCGCTGATGTTATATACAAAGGCAGTTCACCTCGACACTACCCGCCAAGAGCCGAAGACAACCACAACGCAGTAATATGTCTATACGACCTTCCCCTCACTTGGTCAAGAAAATGTTATGTAACGGAAAACCATACAAGAATATAGTACAGTTCCATGTATTTCCTATTTCCGTTGCGAACTGGTACCTTTTACAGCTGGGTTAGGTTGACTATTACTACGGTACCTGCATGCATGAAGGCCACGGAAATGTTTCGTGATGGCGACTTTTTTTTGTCGATTTGTTTCGCTCGAAACTCCGCAACCTGGACTTACACGTGTTCTTGATCGACGGTTTGGTTCCCCGCTCACACCTCGCCTCTCTGTTGACTGTCGATGATCTATCTATTCACGGTTGAAGGGGGGAGATACTTAGTGTACAACTGTCGTCTGATTGTCGTCAAAATGTTACGTTGCCCATTAGCCAAAAGCCTTATACGAGAGTTGGACAATGTTTATTTATCATAAACGGATTCCTTCGGGATGATTGAGAGCGTTCGGCATTTAAGACCTAGAGAAAAGAGGAGTGCCCGGAGGTCAAGGCAACGACGGTAACACAACATCCTACTTCAACCTCAACCGGTGAATACCTCTTCTCTTCCTCTTTCTTTCCCTGTCGCTTTTTCTCGTTCGTCCTTCGCATCCCCTGATCGACCTTAAAGTGTTCCTAGCCAAACCAGCCATTCAAGAAGGGAAGCAAAGACGGTCAACGGAATAATACCCGATCGTCCTCCCCCCTTTCGGATTGTAGGAGACACACAATAAACAGAGGAAGAAAACTGTTGGTCAATGGATTGTCTCTTTATGACAGGGAGACAAAGTCACATGAGCACCCCGGGCACCGCCCAGCACCTCCAGCTTCAGCAGAGCGGAACTTTGGAGAAGCTGAGAAAAGGTTTTGAGTAGCATTGTACTTTCGACACTGTCCCCTTTTCTTTGTCGTTCTCTCTTCCTTTTTTACTGCCCCCCTGTCCCCATGGCGTTTTTGCGTCCTTTCGTTGGCTGGAAAAGTTGTTCGGGTGACAACCTAGCGGGAGGGGAGGCAGCGAAGATCTGGCCAAGACTTTAGGAAGTGCCCGAAAACCTGGGGTAAACTTGGCGTGAAAGAAGTCGGATGTCTGGCATTTTTTGTTCTGCCTTTCTGCAACGTTGTCTTCCGTTGCTGTGAATGATTTTCTGGTTTTTTTTTACGTTGGCCACTTGGTTTGTCCGCAGATAGAAATCCGGAAATCCATTGGTGAGTGAGTACTTGACAACCTGGCGACCTGGCCTCGAGCTGGCAAAGCAGAGCACAGAAGAACGACATCGTCAACGTAACCCAGTATTACGTGCTGAATTATCTGGAAGGGCACATTCAGCACGCAATCTCGTATTGTCGTACGTCAAGGAGGGAGTCCTGATGAAGAACGTATAAAACAGACGTCAGCTCCGCGGAGATGGAAAAAGGGGAACGGTCACACGAATATGTAAAATGCAAATGTTGTGTGTGTGTTGGTGGTGTTGTGCAATGACCGTTACCACCTTGTTGATGTGATGTGCTTGGTTGGCGATGACAGCACGAAATTCCCAGGCCGAACGATGGATGTACTTTCTTGTCCCTCTCACGCACATAGTCTATATACGTTGCCGTCTCCTTTTTTTATGCAACCTGAGCCTGGTCGCCCCCAAATGATATGCGGGGAAAGGAGAAGGGGAAGGGGAAGGGAGAAAGATGAGGCTACGCTAGCAAGTTCACTACACTACTGTGGTACATAGCGACAGTGGTAACACAAGGAAGACGGACATCAAGACAGGGTTAGCTCGGGGCGGCTGCAAGCGGCTCCCCGGACTTTGGTTGCTTGATGGTGATTGACAAGGGGGAGGAATCAACCAGAAGAAGGACCTCTTTGGGATTGGACCGTCTGGCTGTTCTTAGCAAAAAGAAGCGAGAACTTGCGGTGCGAATGATCAGGTGCACGTGAACAAAAAGGAGCCTCTCTGGAATTGCTGAAATGCTGGCACAGGCTGGGACACTTCTCTCAGTGGTCTGCTTGATCATTCCATTTCAGCGCTTGAAAGTTTGGCACTTCGAGTGTCTCGATGTCTTGGTTGATCATTCTTGATGGCTGGCTGGCTGGTTAAAATTGACTTTTGACTCTTCTCTCCGTTGTTGATCTTCTGGTCATCTTGTCTTCCAATGGGGAGTTTGATTGGCCCATCTACAGATGACAAGAGAGATCCTCCAACAACGGCGTGGAGGCGATCTCTCAAAGGGCGAAGAAAGGGGTCCAAACGGTGTGCGAGTCCCTGGACCCCTTGTTGCTCCCCACGTCAGGGTTCTTTTGATGAAAGCTTATTGCTGGCTGGGGAATCCGTACAAGAAATTTGATACAAGGGGCTACGTACACAGTAGCTGCGAGCCTCTGTGAATGCGCTTTCGATCCTTTCAAGCGACAGTTTGGAAGTTGGTCACGTCAGCCAAGGGTCGTGTCAGCCGCTGATCGCATTACAAGCGAAGGATTTCTTCTTCAAAGCCTGAATGTCAGAGCATCATGGCATGTGGCCAAGACAAGATTGCGAGAATGCTTCAAAATACATCGCGAATTCGGTGCTCTTAACACAACCAGTCGACATGTCGGATGGTTGAATTGTGCACGGGATCGGAATCTGGAGAAGCGCGAGGAGAAAGGGCGGTTTCTGTGGCGGAGATGTCGCGGCTGTCATTCCGTTGGTGGAGAAGCTCGCTCTCGCCTTGAAACCTATTACGTACAAGTACGTACCTTTGTACTGTACCGTACCGTTACTGGGGAGGGGACTTGGCGAGCCTGCCCGTGGCCACCAGCCCACCAGAGAGCAACCACTTGGGCAGCCATTGTCAACCACTGCCACTTCACACCGGTGATGTTATGGCATGTCATAGAAACTCGGGTATTTTGGGTTGTGTGCAGCGGCCGGCAACTTGAGCTGTTGAGCAACCTTGCGGCAATCCGTACGTCTTTGTAGAAACTGGAATCAATTTGCACAATTTGATGGCAGACATGGCAGACATGACCCCAGAAATACTTCAGTTACTCGATTCGGACGTTTGGTGGGCGATATCCAGGCTCTGGTTGGTCCACTTCGTGTCTCCGGTCGCTGATGCTGCAAGATCAACCAAGCCCGAGACACTTTGACCGTCTGTCACCCGAACAGCTCTGACAGCAAAGAAGACGGGACAGATGAGGCGAAAATGAAAAAATCCTGCACCGCTGGCGGCCCGGTCCCTGATGACCATCACCAGTCCGTGTGGGAAGAAGTCTTGGCCTTTGACCCAGTTTCCACATCTTCCGTGCCTCTGAGTGGTAGAAAATTCCATTGGCATCGTTGTCTATTTTTTGTAGCTACGATGGGCCCCACCGTCAATCGGCCTTCAACATTAGCCCATTTTAACTGGGGCCTTCCATGATGTGCACTGCAATGACTGCCAAGCGTTCTGCGTTCTGCAGAGGCACAGAGGGTGACTGTAATGACTGTATTGAGGGTCTGGCAACCACACGGCTGGGTCCCGTCTACAAAGTACACGCCAGAGTTCATTGGCAGGCAGGGCAATTGACGTTGAGTAATAAAAACGAGGACTTGGTGACAGAAAATTCAAGCAGCCCTCCCGGCACCGCTTCTGCCGGTTTGCCCTAGGTACCTTCCCAATTGCATTTTTTTCCATCTCGCAATTGCCCTCGCTTCTTGTTCTGGTCGCTTCTTCTGCCGTCATTGTCATTGTTTGTGCAACAACAACAACCAACAACCATCCGCTTACAGTCCTGCCAACCGCGTACGGTAACCGAACGACGAAGAACGAAACGAACGACGAAAAAAGACGGGAACAGGACCTCATCCGACGAACCAACCGACCAACCCACCAAATTACGCATACCCGTGCGCATTTGAGGTCATATTGCGCCTACATTACTCTCCTCGTCCCCATCGGTGTTAAGGCGGTCGGCGCACGTTTTATACTGCCGGTCATAATTTCTGGTAGCGCCAAAAATCTCCAAATTTCCCCAGGTTACAGAGTTACAAAGACACGGTACCTGTGGACGAAAAACCATAGCGACTTCTATTTTTCGCTACTGTGCTCTCGGTCGCTCCCGACAGCCTCTCCACACTTATCCCTAGCTTCCTATCTTGCACTTGCCTCACCTGACAGCAGTTGGGCTGCGCGAGCCGGTCTGGGCACTTCGGCACTGCAGCTTTCTCAGCCAGCGGCAAGCGGCGGCGGCGACCTGGGATCTCCGACCCGAGCAACGACCTCCTGCTGCGATTGGCACCATCTGGGAGCCAGATCACGACTGCTGCGGATCCAACTCCAACTCTTCAACTGTTCAACATCCCTCTGCTTGCACCCTTTTCTTCCCCGCATCACTTGCATCGCCGGGACCCCCTTCAACCTCGTTCCTCTTACCTAACAGCACCATCCCTTGACTAATAGAAAAACACCAAGCGGCTCCCAAGCGGTTAGTTAGACTAGTCCACGACCGCCAAAGAAAAAAGTCCGGTCTTCCGCACACCTGTCCACGCATGTTCTCGTGAGCTCGTGGGACCACGCGCTTGGACACCTGCCTCACCTGTCGACTCCGGGTTACCCCAACTTGGCAAGGGGCGATCCAAGAACGGCTCTTTATAACCTCCCGGGATCCAAGAGCTTCCAGACACCGACAACCCACCACAAGCGAAATCCAACTGATCCACCAACAAATCATCCTTCCCTGTCTGTGGCTCGAACATATTGCGGCTTCATCTCCCCGGCCCGCCAACGTCTGTGACATCGTCCCCTTCTCCCCCCAAAAGCAAAAAACCGAACAAAGGACGCCAAACAAGTCACCGCTTGCTGTCAACTATCGATTGTCCCGCCGTCGCACACCTGACCTCATAGCAATCTTACCATTGGGCTGGGCCAAGCCCCCCGGACCTTTCGTCCTCCTTCCTCAATCAACATGGTCATCCTGCATCACCTCAACACCTTCGCGGCCATGGATCACATCCAAACGCCAAGCCCTCCTATTACTCCTCCTGCCCACCAGGAGTGCCTCTCCCCAGCTCTGCCTTCCCCTAACGAGTGCGACAACAAGACCATGGGTGAGGCTCAAAACCGCCAGCCTTCTCCCGACAGGGCGTTGCGCTCTTCCTTCTCCTCCATCCGCGAGAACGAAAACACCCTCACCCAGACCTTCACCCACTCCAAGATATCCCATCTCGACGTCGACGAAGAGGTTGTTGACGATCGCACCCCCGAGGTCGCTCCCGGCCCCTCGACTCTAAACAAGATCCACGCCTTCGACATGATCCAGACCCAGTTCCGCCCCCCAGTGACCCAACCCAACAGCAGGCTTCGCGGCTATGTTGCTCCCGCCGACAGCTTCCAAGGTTGGAAGGGAATCCAGGTTAAGGGCAAGCTTGCTAGCAGGAGCTTTGGAGACCTGACCATTCTGAATAACGTCTGGGGTAGTCCGCCAAAGGCTCCCAGAAATGTCAAGATTAGGCCGGGTGAGGCTCCCATCGAGAGGCTCCCTGCCGAGATTTTGAGTACGTACCCATCCCACTCCATGATACCCCTCCCCCGCTTCGCATCTGGGAACAACCCGTTCGCTAACCACCATGTGATGTGAACAGGCGCCATCATCAGTCTCCTCGTCCTCGATATCCCCCCGAACGGCGTATCTCGGCGCAATATCGATCTCATGTCGCTGCTGCTGACATCCAAGACACTGCACTTTGCTACCTTGAGCACACTGTACAGCCAGATCACGATCCCCCATTCGAGAATCTTCCACAAGTTCTTGACCCATATCGCCGAGCACCAAACACTGGGCACAATCGTCCGACGACTCGACTTCTGCCACTTCAACCCTTCGCAGCTCTTCTCCACGGCCGCCGAGCGATCCCAGGCCCGCAACCTGACTTCTGAGACCTTGCTCCGATGCCTTGAGTTGACCCCCAACCTGCAGGAGTTCTTGGTCCAGGAGCACATTGATCAGGATTTGAGCGCGGATGTGTTGAGGAAGCTGTTCTTGGGTCTCGAGCGCATGGAGGCTTTGGACTTTTGCGGATGCACTTCGACTTTCTTCAAGGATTCCTTCACGGCCATAGTGACGCCGGACTGGCCCACGCAGTTGTCGATTCGCCGCCTTTCGCTGCACAAGTGCTTGACGCTGCCTTCGACCGTCTTTGAGACCATTCTTCCCCGACTTACCCGGTTGACGCACCTTGATGTCGCCGGCACTCGCATCACTGATGCGGCCCTCATGTCGATCCCCTATACGGCCAGGATCACTCACCTGAATATCGCCAAGTGCAAGTTGCTTTCGGCACGCGGCGTGATTGATTTCCTCGCCAACCACCCTGCCGCCCAGGATATCGTATATCTGAGCTTGGCTACTGATGCCAGAAGCCACCAACTCTTTGATGTCGAAGACATTTCCGAACTGCTCCCCGTCCTTCCCAAGACGCTCAAGTCGCTGAGCTTGAAGGGAAGCAAGATGGACCCTTCGCACATCGATTTGCTCCGGCCCTTGACCAAGCACCTCGAGGAATTGGCTATTGGCCGTTCCCTCCTCCTGGAGGATGTCAACCGTCTTTTTGTGCCGGACGAGACGGACGATGTTGAGAAACAGCTCGAATGGGTTCCGCACACGCTCAAGTTCCTCGATCTTTCGGACTTCTGGGGTAACGAGCTGGACTTGGTTTATCTCTTCAACAGCCGCTGTGCGATCATGAAGCAATTCTCGGCTCCCCTCGAAGTGGTTGAGTTGGCGGAGGATGTTTTCCGTCGTGTGGTGAAGTCGTCTGCCACCTTGCAGCGCATGGGCTGGCGCACCTCGGAGGTCGGAAGCCGCGGATGGATGGTGCGACAGAAGTCTCAGGACCCCTCTGTACCACGCGACGACGGTAGCCGTGGTTGGAAGATGGGCGCCGAGGCTTGGGGAATGAGAAAGATCCCCGTCGCGAGGGCTGAGGTCGGCGGTATGTACGGGAGCTTCATGTTTGGGCGCAAGCTCTAAGCAGCTCTCTTCGCATCCGCGATCGATCTGTTCCTCGTCACGACCTTTTGTCCGACTCTCTACTCACCTTTTATTCTTATATGTATCCCCTATGTTTGCATGGCATGGCATGGTATGACCGGCATGGCAAGCGAGCGATTTCGGCGTTTTTTTTATTCCTCGGTTTTGCGTCAACCAACGGAGTTTTTGGGGTTTTTGATATCATTTTCGCAAAGCCGAGAGCGAAGTCGTCGAGAGTTCCCATATCCATTTTCCACCAACGGATCTATCGGTATTTGAGAGGGTTTTCGCATCATAGTCATTGCATGGAGTTTTTGGTTGGATAGGCTTTTTCTGTTTTCTGACCGAAAGAAGGGTTATCAAAAATTTGGCTTTGCATCGATGGACATCAATATACCAAAAGCAGGAGTTTCCAAGGAATTGACTGTTTGGTCATAAAGAGATAAAAGGAGGCAAAACAAACAGTTTTCTTGATAACTGCTTTTCGAAGTTGTATGCGTGTGATGTATGTATAGCTTCTCGTAGTGGGAGACCACGGGAAAGAATCTGGATGGGAGGGAGATCTGTGCTACATTTATAAGCATAGTAACTAGGATTTCCAGTCATAGTGAGTTAATCTACCTGACTACCTAAATAGCAAAATGCGCTACACTGCAATATGTGCAAATGATATCCCAGAAAAACATAGATAAGATATCAGACTCGTTCCCAAATCGCTGAGTGAGTTGAGTGAGTAATTTGTATGTGTGATGGATGGCCATTCACTGGGCGTGACGAGTCCTGACCCGACCCCGCGTGGGGGTTTCGGTAATCGCTGGTCCCTTTTGGTCCCCTCCAACCAATGTTAATGTGAAAACGTGAACTTCACTTCGAGTTTGCAAACGGGAGGAATATTCAGTCGTGTTCAACTGGTCCCTTTATACAGCTCATATGCAGGTTCAAAAGCAACTGAAAATGAATGCAAGTGACGTCACTGAGGCTGTTGATGGAAATGCAAGAGATGCAAAGAGATGGTACCTGCTTTTGTGAGGGGATGGGATCCGTATTCTTGGGCTGATCCTACAGCAAGTGAGCTTTTGGGGTTTGGGGATTTATAGAAAGTAGAAACTGAAGAGAAGCTGAGAAGTGATTGAGTTGTCCATCCTTCTTAAGGATAAACTATACCCAAGACTTTTGAAGACAGCAGATACAGTAGGATCTATACATCAAATATAGGTAACGGCTCCCAACTGTCTATTCGATTCTCTTCCTCATCCTGGAAACGAAGCGTCGCAAAGACCAAAAGACAAGTCTCGACAAAGCATTGTCCTCGGAAGTCACTGCGATGAGTTAGGGTACATTGAGCTCATCGCAAAGTCCCCAGCTGCCATTCCCCTTACTGGCAGTGCCAGCTGCTGGCAATGAGTGGCCGAGCGTGCGTCAGCGAAGTGCGACCGGCTGGCGGCGGCAAGGAAGCGCGTGCGTCAGCGAAGTGCGACCGGCTGGCGGCGGCAAGGAAGC
>RANY01000575.1:0-23253 GCA_009805235.1 Neurospora pannonica FGSC 7221 | reverse complement strand
CCCGAGCCCGAGCCCGAGCCCGAGCCCGTTGCTGCAGCCGCTCCCGAACCCAGTGCAGATCAGAAGCCCGCCGACTCCGTATTCTCGGCCCCATCCGCGCTACATGACGATCCAACGACCGAATCCCACTCGGGCGCAAACCCACAATCACAAGAGCCGCCCGAATCCCACAATGTGAAGCCCGGTCATCTTACCAAAGAAGAGCTGCTTGAACTGGTAGATCCCTATCATGGTCTAGATGGAACGGTCGAAGACCACCTCAAGTTCATTCGCGATCCTCACATGCATAACTATGCGCCCGCTGACAGGCCCCGGTTCACCTTCGTACAAAATGAAGATGACTACGAGTATCCAGGCCCGGACGAAGTAGTTGGTCTGGACGAGTATGGCCAACATACACTGAGCGATCTCAGATTTGCTGTGCTCATGCGGCTGCGCACTCCACACAAGGTAGACCTTGACACCATCTACGACCTCTACCAACAACTGCCGGAACCGCGCATGCCCTACATCAATGGTCGGTTGCGACATCAGCTCCTGAAAGCACTAGGGCAGCCTCAGCGGAGAAACTCCAAGTCCATGCTGCGGTACTTCGCCGTCATAGCGGATGTGAGGAACTGCAGCATGCCCTTGACGGCAGGGGAGTGGAATTGCGCCATCTCTTTCGCAAGTCGATATGTTGGCACTGTCACCGAAACCCAGGCGCAGTCTGCCATGCGACTATGGCGCGAAATGGAAGTCGACGCTGGCATCAAGGCGACCGAGGTGACCTTCAACATTCTCTTTGATGTGGCTTCCAAAGCTGGCAACTTCACCCTCGCCGAAATGATTTACCAAGAAATGGTCAGCCGTGGGCACTATTTCAACCGCTATCACCACGTGAGCTTGATCCATTTCTTTGGGCTCAAGAGGGAGACCGGTGGACTGCGCGCCGCGTTTCGTGAGATGGTTGAGGCCGGCGAGATGATTGACACGGTTGTTCTCAATGCCGTCATATCTGGACTGTTGCGATCGGGCGAGGAAGCAGCGGCCGAGCGCATTTATGCTCGCATGGTGGCTTCTATCGCGAAGTGGTCGGAGGTATCGTTCCCGACCCGGAGCTATGCCAGCGATCGCGCCATCACACAGGCGCTGAAGATGATGGCCCGGGTTGCAAAGAAAGCTCCCGAGTTGCAACACAGCTTTCAAGAGATGGTACCGATGCATCCGAACCTTCGGACGTATAGTATTCTGGTCAAGTATTACGGCGTTCGGTGCGGAGATCTCTCCCGCGTGGCCAAGTACATCGACGAGATGAAGCTGTTCGACATCCCTGTTCACGGCTCCATCTTCAAGGTTTTGTTCAGGGCTTTTGACCGCCATGGGGGTTACGCAACTTCGGCATGGAGCGCGAGGCGGTTAGAATCAATCTATTCGGCCCTGCTAGAAGCCGTAGACGCTGGACGGACACTTATTCATTACTCGGCCCCTCCACCAGCTGATGAGGAAGCGTTTCCTGATGATCAAGTTCAAGAACACCACTCTCATGAGCCAGTTCAAGTTCAGGAAGAGAATATCCAGGAGGAACACCATCCTGATATCTACGACGATGAAGCCGAACTCCCCTACGAAGAGGAGGAGTACCAACAAAAGAAAGAATGGGGCGTCGACCGGCCAGGCATAGAGATCAAGACCTGGCTGGCCATTTGGGTCCTGCGCGCATTCATGCGCTGCACAAACGGCGACAGAGTCGTCGAAGTCTACGACGAACTCAGGGCCCGCTGGGAGCTCAGTGACAAGGACGAGCTATTCATGGCGGACTTTCTGTCTTCACTGCTCATCAACGGTTCGAGGAGAGGGAAATGGTAATACAGTACAAGCATATCACGACAGAACATAAAGACACAGAGACAGACAAAGGGGTTTGGCAACGGGACACAGAACGTCACGGGCACTATCATGAGCTAATGATGCTTATGCACATATTTTACATATTTATAGATACAGAGTTTGTTGTTGCTGTTTCATATCTTTTGATGGCAGTGCTGGTGGTTGGACGTTAATGTTCTTTGTATATTGCTTTTTTTTCAGACGCGGACCAGTCGCGTAGTGTCTATCTGCATTTGCATGTTCGGTTGAAATGGCGAGCTTGGCGACCTTAGCGAGCCGGTTTTCGGAATCTGAAGAATATTTATGTCGCTGTATGATAGAAGTTAGAGTCGATGATAGGGCGGCCTAGACACATATCATTCAAAGCATTTCATATGACGGTACGCACACGAGGGATCACAACCACCACTACACTGATCTTCAGTTCTCTTATTTACTCCCAAAATGTCTTCGCCGTAGCTTACAAAAGCTGGTATCATTATATGCATAGAACTTCCATCACCCTTCCCTACCACCCTAGCCGCTTCAGCCCAACCCCAAGAATCTTCCATCATTAAACTTATTTACTTTCAACTCAGGGCACTTGCTAGTCCCCCTTATTTGACCTTGCTCATGATAGTTTCCGGTCCTCTAACAACGTCCATCTGGGCAGCCCTAGCCTTGACCGCATTCAACATGCTTCTCTCAAAGTCATCTCTGGACCTCAACACCGCTTCGACCCAGCTAATCTGCAAGTCCCAATACTGGCTCTTGAACTCTGCAAAAGCGTCCGGCACTGCCTCCCTATCGACCGTCAACAGCTGTAGGAACGGCTCCGACACGCGCCACGTCTCCTTGATGGCGTTGCCCACATCCGGGTTGGGAAGGTTATTGAAGAAGTCAAAGGCGGTCGAGAGATCGTCAAAGATCTTGTCCTGGAAGTTATCCTGCCGGCGGAACTTGGCGCCCTTGTTGCGGACCGACGACAGGTAGCGGATCAGCAGCTCCTCGGCAAAGATCTCGATGAAGATGTCGACGAGCGAGTGGTGCAGCACCATCTTGTAGTCGGACACGTACTCCTCGAACGTGGCGATCATGCGCGCCATGGCGTTGGTGGTGTACCACCGCGGGGTGAAGAAGTCGGGCATGACGGTGCGGAAGTCGACCGCGAACACGAGCTGCGCGAACTTGGTCATGCACCACGTGCTTAGATCGACGTAGCCGTCGCGCAGCGTCGCGATCTCCGTCTCAGCACGGTCCATGTACTGCGGCGACACGAGCGGGCTGAACTTGCGCCGGAAGTCGGAGAGGTACGCCATCCGGCCTTCGTCTTCGTTGTCGTCGATGCAGGCGATTTGGTCGTTGGCTGTCGCCACGAGCCAATCCTGGAGTGGCTGGAAGCCGTCCAACTCCGGTTGGCCTTGTGGGGGTTGCAGCTCGTACCGCGCGGCCTCGTCTTCGAGCATCTTCTGCCAGGATTGCTGGCGTGTGCGCAAGCGCTGGAACATGGCGTCGATGACACCTTCCACGACATCGGCGCGCTTCGAGTTGCCCGCGGCATCGACTTGCTCGCGAAGCATGCGCCAGAGATCGACCAGGTTCTTGGTGCGGAAGTATCCATACTCGTCCTGGTCGAGGTTGCCGCCTTCAACGTTGCGGTCGGCAAAGTCCTTGCACTCTTGCTTGTAGATACGGTCGATCCACTCGTCGAGGAACTTAATAATGAGGGCGCGAAAGTCGCGTACCAGTTCTGCCTCGCGGTTGTCGATCACATGTGGTGTTAGTTCGTCCTGCTTCATTCCCAACTTGGTCATCTTGCGATAGTATGCCTCAGGCCAGCTGATGATGGCCAGGGTATGTGCCGAGCTGGTCTCCGGGTCGTCGATTAGCCCAATGAGATAGTCGTGCATCAAGCCGTGGTAAATAGTAGCCCATGTCTTGAATATCTTCCACTTCTTGGGCATAAGCGGCGTCATGCCGATCTTGACGGCGTTCAGGTCGTTGAAGTACCATTTCAAGGACTTATCGAGCATATCCGGGTCGCCCAAGAACTTCTCCTTGCTCTCCTTGAACTGGTCCTCAGCAAAGGTCTTGATAGCCTTCAAGAACTTGTCCTTATAGCCCCTGACCGTCTTGGCGCCGTCGGTTATGCTTTGGAAGCGCGTGGCCATCTCCTTGTGATCCTTCAATGCTTCTTGCAAAGCCAAAACCCTCTGGTCGCTCTTTTCCTCAGCTTCTACTATCAGTGCGAAACGCACTACCAAACTGTTGTTGTCCGCAATAACCAGGTTGATCAAACTCATGGCCACGAGGGTGATGTTCACATCAAACCACTCAATGTATTTATCCAGGCGGGAGAAGTAATCCTCTAGTGTAGACTGCAGGCCCGGGTCGTCGCCCCTCTGTATTTGTTCGATAGCATCGTCTCGGATATTACGGAGCTGCGTCAACTCGTAGTGAATAGCCAGCAAGTTGGGCATGTTCTCGGGGTCCTCGTCGTCCTCGTTCAACATCCTGTCGATGGTGTCTAGGCGCTCGCTGAAAGTTTCGAGATTGCGGCGCATAGTCTCGACGGCACCAAAGTTGCGGTGGGCTTGGGATACCAGGTTGATGGTAGCAAAGTCGGTGATCATGTCTTGCGACTCGGAACAGATCTTGTCGATTTTCATCATCTCCTCCTTGATCTGCTGCACCGTCTTTTGTCCCTCGGACAGGCCGTTCATACCGGCCTGTGTCGTCTCGAGCTGCTCCCGCAGGCCGCTGCGCAGTTGGGAATCGACGGCTGCCTTTTTCCGCATGAACTCGGCCTTGAGGGTGGTGATCTTGTCGAGATCATCGGGATGCCGGAGCAGCTCGGCGAGGTTGACGGGCGGTAGATCCATCTTCGTGTATGTGTATGTGTATTATCCGCGTCGTGGTGGAAAGTTTGTGGTTGGATATGTCGTGCTTCTCCTTGACGTCGTCTTCCGTGATCCGTGTAGCGTGTTGCCTGGACGGCAAGTCTGCATGTTCGCTTCACCTCATACCATGTCGCGCAATGTGTTCAAAGTGGTTCCCGCCGCAAGTGTGAAGATATACGGATGTCCCTGTCTCGGCTGCTCGGTGTGTCGGCTCCGTCGTGGTGTTTGGTGGTAGTGTAGCGTTGGTGTTGTGTTTCGTTGCGGCTCCTGCTCCTGGCAGGTGGAATGGAATGGCGGTTGACGTTGTGATCTTTGGGGGGAACCGGCGGCGTCGCACCAGGTACACCTAGCGAACCCTGACAAGTACCTGGCACTAACAGACAGGGGATGAGCTCTAAAAGGGTACCTTCGCTTTGCTCTGGCGCAAAGTACCAGGAATGCATTTACACGGGAGAACGGAAGCTGGCCGATTGGCTTGTGCGCATAGCTGCATATCTGCAAACTTACTGTAACGACGGCGGTATCCTGTGAAACATAGGTTGACTGTGCCGAGGACCATCCGGTCCAGGGGCTTTGTTTACATTGGTTGGTCTTTCCTGATTGCTATAGCTACCGTTTTGTCCTCCGGTCTCTAACCCGTCGCTCCATCCGTCTGGCGCCCAGAACGATATGTCATGGGCATAATTGGAGTGGGTGAGATTTTGATCTCTGCTGGGTATCATGACTACGAGCAGTTGACCGGGAAGCTACTGGCAGCGATACCCTGACAATGTGAGCATGAAGCTACATCCTTGAGCTCGCACGATCGCCTTTATTTTGAACGTCACGTATGTGAGCTACAAAGCTGCACAGGAGCAATAAACAGGTCAGAAGCACCGCTTTTCCGAACTGCGGTGCTTTCCGAAAACACATTACCTGAGAAGACTTACCATAGCCTCACTAGATACAGACACAGCCAGGTCATGGTGGACTACGCAGCTTCCTTACCTCGCAACATTGTCGAAGGAGTCAATGACTCCTAGGTCGTCCCGTGTCGGATCTCATCCAAACCAGCTTTCCTTCCATCCGTGATCACAGCCCCAGCACCCATTGCCACCATCCATCTCCCCCTTATCGAAGTCAAAAGGTTTGCCAGAGCCACTGGTTCTCGGAGGGTCCAAAAAGAGAAAAACGTCGGGGTTGAAGATGATGGTGGTTTCTTTCTATCCGTGTCGTATCATATACAGAAGAGCGCCCGGACAGTCCGGACTACCTGCGTCTATATCCGTGCCGGTCGGTTCTTTGCGTTTCCCCCCTTTCGGTATATCCCCCCTTATTACGCACGCATCAAGCTCATCGCCCGCTCAAACTTCCCGATCATATCGGCACCCGCATAACAGCTAGTAGCGAGCCGTTTAAGAGCGGGGGCGGTAGGTCTGCCAGACTGTTGTGTTTGAAACCAGATTACGTCAGTGGGACCGTATACTTTTGCTCTTGGACAGGGAGAATATCACGCACCGGCAATGGCAACGGGAGAGCCGAAGCCGACGACGCAGTACATCAGGTAACGGAACCAGAAGAAGCGGGTCTTGGGGTTGAAGGGAAGGTTGGAGCGGGGACCCTCGGGGTAGTGGTAGGGCGACGAGAGCTGGGCGCGGGTGGTCTGGAAGGTGCGGCGAGCAACGAGGCTGAAGGGCTGCTGGCGGGGAGCCGCGCGGAGGGCAACACGGGAGAACATCTTTTTTCTCGCAAAGCAATTCACACGCAGTCAGCTTTCCGAAATTCAAAGGTGCAATTGGGAGCAGAGCTCAGGGCGAGCTGCAGGGTGGCATGGCAAGGAGAACGGCATACCTTTAGTGGAGATTTGGCGATTCCTTGCTCGGTCAGAAGCTGGTGTCAAGGAGAGTCGAGGTGGGAAAGCACTTGGAGTGTGGTGATGAAACTGGAGGAGCTGCCCGTGGTGGTCCGTGACGCTAGTGCGGAATCTTGACGTTCGGAATTGGGAATAAGCTCGGCTGTCTCAGCTGGCCGCACAGCTTTGGCAGCTGCGCGTGGTGGGTGTCGTCGGGCCTGACCAGTCGCAGGCCATTTAATGTGGTGGTATTGACTTTTTGCGCATCTGACCGGAATGGCTCGCCGTACAGGTACTTTCACGCGGCGAATGGGTCCGGTCCTCCCCCAAACTCCCATTCCTCCAGCTGCCATGTACCCTCGGCCGAAATTGGCCCAAGCTCTCGAGGTTGAGCACCTCAAGGTACAAAGCACGTCACAGCCAGTTCTTCTTATCGGAGCAAATTCCATGGCGCTTATCGCGTTATCACTCTTTATCTTCGCCCATCTCGGCGGTTGTTTGGTCCTCAACTTACACCCAAAAGGCAACACTCCAACAGGCTAGAACTCAACCCGATGCTAATCATAAAGTGGTATCTCGCGAGTGCTTTATGTTCAGGTATCATTTCCAACTTTTGCTTCTAATAAGGCTGCCACGCTACGAATAAACACCATCACCCAAACATGCAAAGGTATATCCGGTTTAAATAGGTACAACAAATGAGAACCACCCTTTTCGCCCATCCGCACTCTGTTTACTTGAGAGTCACCAACTCCTCAGCACTGGTGGGGTGAATAGCCACGCAGCTATCGAAGTCGGCCTTGGTCGCGCCCATGTTGATGGCAACACCGAAGCCCTGGAGGATCTCGCCGCTGCCAAGGCCGATGATGTGCAGACCAACAACCTTCTCCTCGGGGCCGGCGCAAATGAGCTTGTAGGCGGTCGGTGCCTTATCCTCAGGCTGCATCATGGCGTAGTACATGGCAGTGAAGTTAGACTTGTAGATCTTGAGGTTGTCGGCGCCGTACTTGGCAACCGCCTCGGGCTCGGTAAGGCCAATGGAACCGATTTCAGGATGGGCGAACACAACGGATGGCACATTCTCGTAGCTCAGCTTGAGTGTCCTGAACTCCTCGGGGCCAAACAGACGGGCGGCCAGCCTGCGACCGGCAGCAATGGCGACAGGGGTCAACTCAATCTGACCGCACACATCACCAACGGCATAGATGTTCTCGGTGCTGGTGTTCTGGTACTCATCCACCTCGATGTAGCCCTTGTCGTTGGTCTTGATACCCGCCTTGTCCAAGCCGAGACCCTCAACCGCCGGTGTGCGGCCAACAGCCCAGATGAGATGGTCGACATCGGAAATAGACTGCTCGCCCTCACCCTCTTTGAAGTTGATAGCTAGCTTGCCCGCCGCATCCTTCTCCACGCTGGTGAGGTGGCTCCTCTTGTGAATCTTGACCCCGAGGCGCTCATACTCCTTGACCGACACCTGCTGAATCATAGGATCGAAGCTGCGAAGGAAGGTATCGTGGCGGATGAAGAGATGAGTCTCCACGCCGAGAGCCTTGAACATGCCAGCAAACTCGACAGCAATGTAGCCGGCGCCAACAAGGGCAACCTTCTTGGGGAGGGTCTCGATGTCGAAGAAGCCGTCGCTGTTGGTGCCGTATTCGGAGCCGGGGATATGGGGAGGGATGGTCGGGTTGCCGCCCACGGCGATCAGGATCTTCTTGGCGTTGACAACAGACTTGGTACCGTCATCGAGAGTAACCTCAACCGAGTTGGGGGACAGGAGCTTGGCCCAGCCGTGCACGTACTCGATCTTGTCGTTGGCGAGGTTGCGCTCATAGATGGCGTTAAGACGGGCGACATAGGCGTCGCGCTTGTGCTTGAAGGTAGTCCAGTCGAAGGGAGCAGTTTGCTCGACACTGAAGCCGTAATCCTTGGCCTGGTGAATGGTTTCGGCAATGAAAGCGGCGTTGAAGGTGACCTTTTTGGGTACGCAGCTGCAGAGGGAGAGGAGTTGTTAGACTGAGCTATTCGAGAAAGACGCAATGACAAAGATGGAGATCACTTACCCAACGTTGACGCATGTGCCTCCCAAGCGCTTGCCCTCGACTACCATGGACTTGATGCCATACTTGCCAGCAGCAGCGCGGGCAGTCGCAATGCCACCACTGCCACCACCAATGACGAGAAACTCGGTTTCCTTGGAAATGGGAGCCATGTTGAGAGCTGTGACGGAGAAATGCCTAGACAAACAACCAACTCGGCCTGAAGCTAGTCTGGACGAGACAACAGAAGGTCGAACAAGGAAGGACAGAGAGGGCATGGACGAAAGATATAAACCACCACAACGGTGTCCGGGCTGGTATCGCAAATAAGAGTGGTCTGGGCGGACGCAGGGTCAGGGAGTAAATAAGACGGCCGCGGGGTACGGTTGCGACAGCTGCGGTTGGTAATCCTTCTGGCGCGGTTGCGGTGGTGTTGGTGCGGGTAGTTACCTAGTTGTCTGTGTCTGCGAGGACTGTGCAGGCTGGCGGCCCCAGGATTTGGAATATGTACGCTAGTGTCGGCACAATGTCTCAAGTGGGGGACTACCTTGCTCCAATTGCGACAGGCAGGATCTAGAAAGTCTATAAAACCCAACCTATGCATTGTGACACTACGAGAGACCGGGGAACCACATCAGAGGGCAATTTGGGATTTGGAATGGTGACATGACCTGGACCCTATCTGACGCAAGCGCGGCCGTGTCCGGTAACCATGCCGAAGTTGGCGGCGGTGGTAGGATTATAGTAGCCTCCTAGTGTCTAATCCGAGTATGTATCATTCAGTCATTCCAAATTACACAACCAACAGAAAGAATCTTAGCATCTTGTGTCTGCTACGGCTTCTCCGTCTTTCTCCTCTTTTGCCATTATCTGAGTAATGATATCATAGGGACCGTCTCCCTCTAAAAAAGTTACAATGAGACAGTACGAAAAAGAATTGAAGATGGACTGGCAAGTGTGGGTTATGGTAAGTAAGCAACGCAGAATGCCGAATCGCGTAGAAGTCGATCATGTAAGCAAAGTCTCTACATCGACCATCGGACAGTCCGCAAGGGGAAAGTCTACTTGTAGATGACTTGTGGGTTATGAAACTTGAAATGTGAAATACGACCGAGAGCTTTAAATATGAACCAAGTAAGGCAGCTTGGACCCCGCGAGACGTTGGGATGGAAGGCAGGAACGGGGCTTTTGTTTGGTCAATTGCATGCCACTGGGAGATCAGAAGAAAAAGGCGTCAAACAAAGGGACTTTCCGTCCGCATCTGATGTGCCCCGCGATCGGAACGATTGCCGCGCTAAAAGTGAGAAGTTGCCTGCCGCCGGCTGCCCCGTGCCAGCAAGGTTCTTGAAGTCCGGCAGGCATTTGGGCTAGAGCGTAATGGAATCCTTGGCACCAGCTAAGCCAATCCAATTCGGTACTTAGAAACTGCTAGTATTTTCCTTATGGCATGGGGTAGACGGTAACAGAAGGCTTGTACTAGATAATCTGTCCCGGATAGTGTGGTATTTTCACTTTCATCTACAAACTTCCATCATTTTGGGGCAGCAAGAGACGAATCAACACAACACAAACACCCGTTATCTCACCTCGGTCCAGGCATCTGACGACTCTTCAATTCAACATTCAAAAGAGAGGCACTCACCTTAGCCACCAAACAGGCAAGAGCTGGGTTTGTGTGAGCAACCGAAGAGAGTCAAGCGTTAAATATCAGCTTCAAGCCAGTCGAATCACTCGGTTGCTAGGGGAGGCCCGGGTACAACAAATCGCTGTCTTTACGATCGCTAGTGAGGAATTTCTGGCTTGAGTCGAGTCCGGTGTCACCGGCCAGTTCTACATCATGGTGGGCAAGCCGTCCGCGGTGGCCAAGTTGTCCCTCGGCCAGTTGCAGGAGCTCATGGTCCGGTGTGGTCTGCCAAAGACTGGTTCAAAGCTTCTCCTATACAACCGTATTCGAACCGCTGCTAGAGAGCACAACCCTTTAGCCCCTGACTCTCGCATTCTCAGTATCGACATGGGTCTCAAGAACTTCGCCTACAGTGTTCTCACTCCAGTCATGCAAGGCAGCAAGGCCATGGCCGAAGAGTATCCTTTGCCTGGAGACGAAGGGATCGGGTTCAACAGGCCCAAGGACAACGACATCGTTGACACGGCCAGTTTCTTCGGAATGCTTGAAGGAACCAAGGACGAAAAGAATGGCGTCCTCGAGCGAACATTCGAACCAAATCTGATCACTCAAAGGATTTATAATATAAACAACACTACAAGGCGTGTGGCCGACCTGCACGCATGGCGCCACCTCAACCTTCTCCCCTGGCTTGAAGTGAGCAATATCGATGGAAAAAATACGGACGCCGTCAGCGAGAACTTTGCCCCTAACGCCATGGCTGACATGGCCTACCGTCTTATCACGGAGCATATTATGCCCCAAAAGCCAACCCACATCCTCATCGAGCGTCAGCGCTTCCGCACAGCCAACACGGCCGGCATCTTTGAGTGGACCGTCCGTGTAAACATGCTCGAGTCCATGATCTACGCCATCCTGCGCGTCATGCAAAACCGCGGCGAGTTCAACGGCGTCGTGGTTGCCGTGCCGCCCAAGCGCGTGGTCAACTATCTTATGGACAAGTACGAACGTGAAATACCCCCACCCGGCGATCTGACGAATCCTAAAAGGTTCGAGATAAAGCCGAAACCAAAACGAGGCTTCTGGAGGTTGGAGAATGAGATCCCACCCGAGGAGGACAAGGATGACGAGCTTCTCAACCCATTCGAGGAGCCCATCAACGTTGACGAGAAGGAAACCAAGAAGAAGATCAAGGACGTCAAGAAGGCCCGGATGTGCCTTTTGGGTTCGTGGTTGAAGAACCAGGAAAAGCTCGGTCTCGCAAACCGTGAGATGCAGCGCATGGCCCACTACTTCGTAAGGGCCGCTCCTGTCGCCATCAACCATTTGTTTAATCTGACCAAGCAGAAATTGAGGAACAACGCCGTAGAAATGCCGGATCCCGAGCACCTCCCGGAGTCCCTCGGCGTCGGCACGTTGATGGGCAAGAAAGAAGAGAGGACGGAGCGCGTTACCAAGGCCGAACACATCGAGAAGATGGACGACTTGTGCGACTCGGTTACCCAGGGACTCGCCTGGCTGGAGTGGGGGTTACAATTGGAGGAAGCTATGAAGAGGAAGCCGTGGATTATGGAGAATAATGAGGAACCGGAGAGACCCAAGCTGGGAATCCCTGTGAGGAAGAGAACAACGGGCGGAGGTCTATAAAAGGCGGGCTCGGCACGGAGCTACTGTATGTACGATAAAGTGTTGCCAAGATACCTGTCACAGAAAATGATGAACTGCGTTCTCTCATTGCGTTGCCCTCCCGATGATGTCGTAACTACTGCCTCGCAAAGATGGCATATTGTTGCAGCGCAAGACTATGAATAGAAACATGGGTATCATATTAATCCAGACTTCAAACACTGCATCAACCAGAGATCAACCAGCTACTAGACTAAACTCCAAGCCTACCCCTTCATCCCTACTCACTCCAATACTCATCATACATCCCCTCTTCCCGCTGAGTACTAACCCATTCCTCACTCGCCAGCCCCCTCGCCATCCTCCTCTTCAACCCCTGAGGGTCCTTGTGCCAATCACACGCATAGTCGCACTCAGGCACTTGCGTCTCCCCAAAATACCTACAAATCGCCGCATGCCGACAAGAACCGGTATCCTCACAATACGCCACCAGTCTACTGAGGCTCTCTTGCCTCGCCTGCTTATTATTGATCCCATCCGCCGACGCGTTCTTTGACACCGGCTCCCTCATGACCAAGTTACACACCCGGTCCCGGTCCTCGCGGCTGTAGTAAAGAAAACAATAACTCGCATTCCCATCACGACCCGCCCGCCCAGCCTCCTGGTAGAACCCCTCAAACGACTTGGGCAGCCGCCAATGCACAACAAACCGCACATTCTCCTTGTCGATACCCATGCCGAAGGCCGTCGTGGCCACGATGATATCGTACCCCGGCTCGTTGGCGATCCACTTGGCTAGCGTCTCCTCCTTCATCTGGTTCGGCAGCTTCGCGTGGAAGGGCCGCGCGCCGATGCCGTCGTGTCGTAGGGCGGCCGCGAGCGACTCGACCTCGTCGCGGGAGATGGTGTAGATGATTCCCGGTACGTTCTCGACGCGCTCGCCGGTGGCGTCTAGCTCGGCTTTTCGATCCGCGGCCGCTCGGCGGTCATATACGCCCTTCAGCCAGGTGACGAAGTCGTCGTAGCGGTCGTTGGATTCGTCGCTGGTGAAGCGCACTTCGAGGTGCAGGTTGGGACGGTGGGCTGTCATGCTGAAGATCTTGAGTTTGCCTGGCGTCTTGTCCAGCCCTAACGTGGTGAGCACATCGCGGCGGACTTGCTCGTTGGCTGTGGCTGTGAGACACATGACGGGGACATCGGGGAAGGTTTCGCGGAACCAGGAGAGCCGTTTGAAGTCTTTGCGGAAGTCATGGCCCCATTCTGAGATGCAATGGGCTTCGTCAACCACTATGCGTGCTAGTTCTTGCTGTTCGTAGACCAGTTTCAGTTTCCGCCGGAAGTGGTCGCCGGAGCAGAGCTCGGGAGTCACGTAGAGAAGCCGCGTAAGGGGATGCCCGGTTGCGAGATCAGCGTAGATGTAGTCACGCTCTGGCATGGTAGTATTGCTGTTCAGAGTACGAGCATCCACATCTGATGCCTTGAGGGCTTCGACTTGGTTCATCTGAAGGGCATCAGTAAGTTGTGTGGACGCATTAATAAGAACTGGCGATACCTACCATGAGACTCAGCAACGGAGAGATCACAATAGTGACTGAATGGACAAAGTCAGGATGGGCTTGGTTCAACGGTCAAGCATGTTGGAAAAAACAAACATACTTCCTCGGTCTATAACGGCTGGGAGTTGGAAGCATAGACTCTTTCCAAACGAGGTGGCTGCTTGGACGAAGACATCATGACCATCGAGGGCAGATTTGATGATCTCTCTTTGATGTGGTCTGCGAAAAGTGGTTAGAATGAGGTCATGAAGGAGTATTTATCCAAGACTTCATACCTGAAATTCTCCTTGCCGAACTGTCGACGAAGAGTAAAGTCTATGTCCTTGAAGGAGTCGCTCCTTAGGAGAGGCATCGTTGCTTTCGCCGTTGGTGAATTTGCGCGGCAGGTCGCAGCTATTGTGTCGCTCTGATTTCCATCAAGACTAAGAATTGACAGAAGATCGAAGCCTTACAGCTTCACTTTCTGATCAGGGGGCAAGAGTAAGGGTGACGAGTTCATCCCATCACGTTGGCTTGGTCGCGTTTGGTTTGTTTACTTCCATTGTTGTGCATTTGAAGTGAAGCGGAAGAGAAGTTCTGTTTGGCCCAAAGTTGTAGGGGGTTCCCAGTGTTAGTTGGCGGGTTAGGCGCCAAATCGCCACTGTAAGTAGCACTGTAAGGCCCCACCAGTTCAGCATTGGGCGAGGTCGGTGTTGCAAATGGTTTGTCCAAGATTCATGATCACGTCTGACATATTTTATCTTGAGAAGAAATGCATTACCATTACTGTGACGTGGTAGTTAAATGATTAATCAACCTCGCAATGCAGCTTAACAAACGCTACGACCTGTCCATCTTCTTCTCTCCTACGTTCGCCCACAGCCTACCGCTACATCCGTCGGGCATCTCATCATGCCCAACCCCAGAGAAGAGTTCTCCTCACCAAACCCCCGGAATAACCGCCCACTTCTTCTCGATCTTCTCCTCCCCAAACTTCTCCATATACCACTGCTTCCCCTTGACCGCCCTGGGCAACATGGCCGCCACTTCATTCAGCAAGAAGCACCTCGCCGGCAGACACCCCCAACCAGCGGCCATGTAGAACCCAAGCCACTCAACCCACTCGCAAAAGTAATGCGGGTAAAGCATCACCTTGAACAGTCCCGCCTTGGGAATCTCGTAGTGCTTCTCCACCTTCTTGCCCGGCTGTCCCTTTTGCCCATTCTGCTTCGCCAGCCTCTCCTGCCTGCGGTTCTCCCGGCGTCTGATCTCCCTCAGCTCGTCGTCGTGGTAGTAATTCGCCATCAGTCCAACGTAGAAGAGCGCGATGCCGCACGTGAACTGTAGCGTGGGGAACGAGCTAGACAGTTGCTTGGCCCATGCCGCCTGGCTCGTGGGACCGTAGGCCGCCAGCCAAGCGCCGATCAAGGTTCCGTTGATGATCTGGAAGCCAAAGGCGGAGAGCCAGATGACGATGTGTATGGGCGCCATACTGGGCTGCAGGAAGGGAAAGGCAATGGCGCGGTAGCAATAGTGGATCACGAAGAGGCCGGCGAGCACCTTGTTTTGCCAGGGCAGATCGCTGAGGGTGAAGCCGTGCTGGGCGGGGAGGGTGCGCATCATGTAGAGCAGAGTCATGAAGCCGGGTGCTTCCATGGTGAGCCAGCCGATCCTACCGGGCAGGTTGAGGCGGCTGGTGACTGAGGTCTTGCCCATTCCGTACCAGGAGACACCCCATTGAAGGGAGGCGGCCTGATCATTTGTGTCAGTTGTGATGGAGAGCATTCAACATAGGGCTGTGACACATACCACGGGGAACCACTTCCATAAAGAGAGAATGAAATCGTAATTCTCCCTCGTGGGAGGATACCAATTGTCGATTAAGCCTACGGTAGTCGTCATTTTCCTCTTTGTTGGCGCTCAGCCGACGACTTATCGGGTGAGGTTGTCAAGTCGAAGGTGAACGGCAACTTCAAAGTTGTTAGTCGGCGTATGGGTGATGCTTTTCTCAGAATTCCCCACCTTTCACTAATAGGATTGCCAACGCTCCAAAATCCAATGATAATAGGAAGGAACGAACGAAAGAAGATGCAAAGCAAGAGAAAGGAAGTGGGGAATCAAACAGCGGACAGTTCATAAGAGATGTTTATATTCGCTGGCAGGGTGAATCCAGTGGTAACATTTTGGCCTTGTAGCTGGGCGGTGATAGGCGGAAATGTCGTTATTGAGCACTGTAGCACCAAGTTAGATTGCCCCTGTTGGGATGATTGCGGAGTGCTTTCGTTGACATCATTGGTCATCCAATCACGGTTGATATCGAAGTGGCCCGTGATGTATAGTTGGAGATTCCGAACCAGAAACACCAGACAATATCTTTCCGTGAACACCATCCAGTTCGAATACATTGGCAACCGCTCTACTCTCTCCCAGGCAGTATCTAGTCATTGGACTTGTACTATAAGTCGAAAATCTGACTTTCTGATAAAAAGGAAACCACTTCCCAACTCCAATCCTCTTTGGTATCATTCGTTTCTTCATCATGACACTCGCACAAAACACTGTACCCCTACTCCCAAACTTAAACACCAAGCCACGCCAGCAAAATTGCATTGACCGAGAAGTTAGACGTTAACCACCAAATCACATCACAACACATTTATCTTCCCTCGGCGTCCCAGGAACTCCTACCGCGGCAGGCGGGATTCCCTGCCTCATCGGCCTTGGTGCGGCCATGTTCGGGTTACCAGGAAAACCGGACTGAGGTCTACCGGCCTGGCTAATTGATGAATGCCCGGGAGCCTCGGACGGGCTTCTCAATCCCATTGAACCCGCGGTCGAACCCAACCTTTGCGGAGGACTTGCCGCTCCAGTGCGAGGAGGTGCGGCTCCCGCGCCGTTTGCAACAGTGGCGCGAGCCGCAGCAGGGCTGCTTGAGGGATGGCTGGGATGCCCTTCTGGAGGAATGTACGGTGCCTGTGTAGCAGCGACATCATAGCTAGGTGGAGCATCTTCTACTCCTTCATCTGCTGGGCGGGTTGTGAAGGGCTGTGGCTGTTGACCAGGAAGAGGCGGAATGAGCGATCTTACTGTCTGGCCCGAAGTTCTGACCCCGGTTCTGTTCGCTGTCGGACTAGCTCCTCCACCATTGTTCGCGGAGACGTTCATCGAGCTGGTGCTTCGGCGCGTGGACGGAGCCGTGGAAGAAACCGATAGTGAGCTGCGTGATGCTAAGGCCGTCGCCCTTTGGCTCCCAAGACTTGCGGTACTGCCGCCTCTGCCGGCCCGTAAGCTACCACTTCCACCAAGACTACCACCGCGCGCATGGCCTTGTCCGCGGCCCTGGTTTTGCTGTCCGTTCGAGGTGCGTGCTTGCTGCTCGATGAACTGCTCCGAAAGTTCTCGTTCCCGGCGTCTACGTTCTTGCTCTTCTCTATGACGCTGTTCCTCCTCTTCCTGCAATTGCAGTGCTAGCGCAAGGTCGTGGTCCTCCTGTTCATGCGAGGGAGATGTTGGGGCATCTTCGTGCACATCCCCACTGTTATTCCGTCCCCTACGGCCCTGGACTGTCGTCCATCCGCTGCCCTCTCCCGAGTTACCGTATGATGAGGTGCCGGTGTAGCTTGATCCGCGCGGGCCTGCAGGATTGCTGCTAGGGTCGTGTGAAGCGCCGCCGACGGGGCGAAAGTCACCAGAGAAGAACTCGGCTCGTTCACCGTTTACATCCACCAGCGATTCCCATACTATCTCGTCATGAGTGGCGTATCCTGCATCCGTGACAAGTGTCATGAGTTTCCCAGTCATCGGGTGCTTGTACAAGGTGGCAAAATGGTCGTTCCGGAAGAGAATCGCTATAGACGCTGGCTTCATCGAACTTCTAATGACACCAAGTCCCCACGTTGTAAGTTGCGTGGCTGAGGTTTTCCAGAAATCTTTGATCGCAAAGATATCCTGGAGCATTTGCTGTTCATCTTCAGTCAAGCCCTGCTCATCAGGGCTGCTCAGCTTGGCTTCCAGCTCCTCTTCACGGAACAGAAGGTTCTGGGCGTCATCATACGACGCCGCTTGTCTCTCAAATGCTCCATACACCGGATCATCTTTAGGCGGAAGCCAACCATGTATCAAGGGAATGGAGAAAGTGGAATACAGTCTCATCTCCCTCGTACTCTCGAACGTCCCCGGAATCTGACCACCTCTCTCCGTCGGAGGTAGATTGGTGAGTGATGTGCGGTTGAAGGCGTCTTCCATTTGCTTAGTCGGAACAAAGCGTGGGTTAACATTCATGCCGGTATGAAGGCTCTGCAGAAAGTTGTAGAGTTCGGTAACGTCCGGTAGAACGGCGTCTTCACCCAGCCGTCGCTCAGACATTAGTTCGTCGAAGACAGCATCAATAAGCAGCCCGAGACTGACCTGCTCTCGTGATCGAAGCGTCTCCACTAGGACCGTATTGTCCTGATGTGCCGGGGTAGAGAGGATGAGAGCGTTGACGAGCGCAAGAAGCGGACATGGTCCATTCGCATTCTGAATCAGAATCGGCGATGTCCTCGGGTTGATTTCCACCGTGGCGCCATACCAGTTGACCCTCTTGATTTGGTATGTCTCGGACCTGTCAACCTGGCGTAGTGGTTGCGCAGATGAACTGGCCTGCGCTTCAGTAGACCTAGGTGGTAACTCGGGTGCATTCTCTCCCGTTCTTCTCTCAGGGAGTGGGGGAGCTTGTTCGACGGCAGACGTCGAATTAGGGGCCACGGTAGATGTTGTAGTAGAAGGCACGGCAGGCGGTGGTGTAGGAGGCACGGTAGCTCCTATTGTAGGAGGCACGGCAGGTACCGTAATGTTATTCTCGGTGACCGGCTTAGGAGAGCTCTCATCGTCGTCGGCGAAATCCTCCCAAGTGCTCTTTCGTGATGGAGGGCCAGGACGTGTGTCGATATCGATCAAGTTCCAGTCGTCTCCCGTGGTTGCAGGCGGTTTTGCCGGTGCCCTCCCTCTGGATATATCACCCAAGTCATCCCATGCGTGAGAATCATCAAGTGTCTCCTCTCCTGTACTTGACGGCAAAAGTTCAGGAGCCTTGCTTGAACGTTGCTCATCCCACTTCGCAGGATCCTCATCAGAAGGCAGTGAGAGCAATGTTGGCGGGTTCGTTGATGGTCCAGGGGTGGGCTGCTGAGATGGGTTTGTAGACTTCCATGGGTCTCCTCCGGTGTGGTTCTGTTGCAGATCCGGAATCAACGGTGGTGCAGGGCTGTTTCCTTCATGGTTCAATGAAGGTTGCCAAGGGTTCTTGCTTTGTTCAGGACCTTCAGATATGCTCAAGTTCGAAAATGACGGGAATAGTACAGGTGATACGGGTGGTAAATATAATGGCTGTGCCGGGACGGTGTCTTCTCCGTTAGCTGGGGTACTTCCTGGCATCTTTTTCTTGAACGGATTAGTTTCTGGTTGTCCGTGGGAACCTCCTGGTCGCAGTACGGTTGGTATCCGGTTGATATCGCCTCCTACCTTGTCTGCTTCCGTCGCACCGGACCTTGGCGGTGGGGCGCTGCCGCCGGGCCTCAGAACGGTAGGCACCCGGCCAATGTCACCTGGCTCTCCACCAGTCGCAGACTTGTTTCCTTCCGCGCTGTTATCGGCCCAAACATTGTCGTCCTCGATGCCTGATAAGTTGGAGAGGTTTTGACCGGGCCTCAGAGATCGTGGCACGTCACCGGTTTGTCCATCTGACGCTCCCTGGCGTTGCAGTCCCTCACGCTCGTCGTTCCACGCCATGTTTGCTTCCGAGTTCATGGCGGAAGACCAAGATGGTTCTCGTCGTACTGCTGGGTCCAGAGCAGCATTTGCTGGAAGAGGCTTCCTGGTCACCATTTCTCGAGGGTCGTTGATGAACGCCAAAGGAAAATCTAGTCGTCAGGAAAGTGTCGATCGTCGAGAGGATGTGAGCCCGAGGAAGCCGAGTAAGCGCCTCTAAGCTGCAATGACTCGAAGAGGATCCAGTTCAGTACGTGACCACGGTCTTCAGATTATGTATAGGTGTAGATTCTGTTGCGTCCTTCCAAAGAGATTCGGAGGTCCAAACAGTCCTAGCCGTTGAGATAATGTTCAGTCGACACAAAGCAGCCTTTCGTTGTGAAGGTCGTGGTCGAGAGCGGTTCGAAGTTAAGTGAACAGTTGCGTCATTGGCGCACGACGTTTCGAGGTTCTAGGATGTTGCTGGGATAGCGCTGCGATTCTAGCACGAGATCGGGGCCTAACATGGGTGCCGTCAGTGGATTGCTCACTGGGATCCAGCGCAGAAGCGATTGGAAGACAGCGGGTTTCTTCAGGTAGGTTACTTACAAGAGCAAGGGTTAGGTTGCGAGGGACGGGATGAGCAGCTGTGACTCCTCGATATAGCCAGTTCGGTGTTGCTTGATGTGAGTTCGAAATTCTAATTGACTCTTGTAGGTCGAGGTTGTTGTAATGCTCAAATGGTCAATGTGAAATGGAAGAGACGGGACGGAATCCAACAGCTGGAAAGGTGTGGCAGTGCGTAGCTCCAGCTGCGGACTTGGACCCCTCAAGGTTCCCGTCGTAGTGGGACTTGATCACTGATAGTAGTATCTTATCTTGGCGGCCTCGGTGCTTGGCCGCAAAGGTTGACTTGTAGGCTGACTGCTGCCACAACTGAAACGATGTATATAAAATGGCGATAAGAAACCGGCGTGATCTCAAGGGCAGATTGGCATTGGCAACGTCATGTTATAAAAGACTGGACAGTGGGAGGTTGGTGTAATGCTTGGCCGGGCATGAGGACAAGGGAAAACTGAAGCAGCTTGCATGTGCGAATTATGTCGTTCGCCACTTCATTGACGGCCTCCCATGGGTCATGGCAGGCTGGCAGCAGCAGCTACCCCTCACTACTGACCCTTTCACAGGCCTCGTCATCTCTTGCCTAGGCGATCCAGGGCGGACAGGGACATGACGGGAAGCCCCCAATAATAGGCATCCGTGATTCCAACAATTCCACTTGACAGGAACCCGGAATGTCAACATACTATTTCCGTTTGTCACCGAATTGTGACCTAGCCCAATGTGTATGCTCAATACTGGGATGAGTTGGACGTAGTAGTGTCTGATGATGTTGTGGTAGCTCAAGAATTGCCTTCAGCGACCTCACCATTGTCTCCGACTTCTTATCTCAAGAGTTGGAACGTCACAGAGAAGGATTACCCAGCGCTCTATGTATATACATATATATTAGGATTATACAAACATCATTTCTCATAAGACGTCAAGCCAGTAGTACCTATCAAGTACACGTCCCGACTCCCGCTCCGTCTGTTAGTCTAATCAAGAAGGTCTTCCACGGAACTGCATGCCATGCCTACAGTTCATAATAGTACCCAGCGCTTGAACCCAACAGAAACAGCCTCCCCATCACGACACTTCTCTCCCTAACTTAGACATCAACCCCCCTTTTAGTATTTCGATCCTGGGGAATAAAGGGTCTTGATCCTGATACAAGCCGGTGTCTCGAACCTCTCCGCCTTGGCCAACTTCTCCTGGTCTGTACGGAACCATCCCTGGGCCTCCTCGATCAACCGCCGCTTCTCTGTCATCTCTCTCTCACACTGTTGCTGTAGCTGTTGCACAAAGATGACCTCGGCCTTCTGATCCAAGTTGTACAGCTTCGAGGCGGAATAATGCCTGACATCGTTCGGGTTGACATAGTAGTTGACCTTGACGTTGGGCATTTTACGGGCCATTGTGTAAGGGGGCTTGGCCTGCTCAAAGGACATGGACGGTGTTGATGGCCCCGATGTCGCTCCGGAGAACAGCGAAGAGATCATGGGGAAGATGAAAAGGACAATGATGGGCAAGAGGCTCATCAATGTGCTCCACATGCTGTTGCCTTCTTGTTGCTGGCCAGCCTGCCGAGGGCGAGTCCTGGGCCTTCCTCCGCCGAATTGGTGCACCCGAATACCGGGCCCGCCGCCAAAGTTGAAGACAAACTGCGGCCCTCCGTCGAAAGCTGTAAAAGAGGGAAGAATGTCAGTATACCAAAAACCCGTATCCTGTTGATTTAAAGTGGTGCACATACCGGCTCCAAAGGGACCTCCACCGAAACCTCCCCCGCCAAAGAACCTCGCAAACATTTCCTCCGGGCTAATGTCTGCATCGTCTCCCCACATGCCCCCCTGATGCGCCCTTGCTGCTCCCCTATTCGCAAAGCCGGCAAACGGATTCTGCTGCTGCGCGCTGGCAAACCTGCTGTCCGGGTCGGTTCCGAAGCGGTCGTACTTGTCGCGCTTCTCCTTGTCGCCCAGGACGCTGAAGGCGCGCGCGACCATCTTGAAGGCCTCGTCGGCATGCTCGTGGCCGTTCTTGTCCGGATGTGTCAGCAGGGACTGCTTGCGGTAGGCCTTTTTGATCTCGGCGTCGGTACATGTCTTGGACACCTCGAGGATCTCATAAAAGGCGGTGGGTTCGCATTTCCGGATTCGCAGGACCGCGGCCTTCTGCTCGACTGTGTATTTGCGCTCCTGGTTGCCCTGGTTGTGCTGGCGGTTGTGGGCGGACGATCCGTTAGAGGCATCGGCCCCGGAGGTTGTGGCTGCGGGCATGATGTGCCCTTTGTCTTATGGTTCCGGTCCTTAAGACGCTACTAGGTACCGTCGGTGGTTATCTTTGAAGATAAATGCCAAATGTGATTCTGTAATCCTGGACGTTGGATCGTCTCGTTGGCCGATCTTTCGTTGCGGAGGGCTGAGGGATGTAGTGACGCAACGAGGCAAAGGCGGTGTCCGTGACAACGTCGGGATTTGTTGAAACTGAATAAGAAGGGGCCGGGAGATAGGTCGGCGACAGAGAATTGGCTACTATTGGGATCACAGACCCGGGTGGGAGAAAGAAGTTCTATAGCGTTCTGGTGTTAGATGCCGGGTTCAGGTCGGTCGCGATGCATTGACAAGGAGAGCGGACAGGGGAGTCGAAAGCGTGGCTTTTTTCTGGAACTGCTGCAGCGGACGGGACCCCCAACCCGTGAGTTGTGGCCCCTTGTCCAAAAAGTGTACGTTACCAGTGGAAGTTAGCGTGAGCTGGTACAAGTATTAAACGATCGATATGAAACCGGCCAATACGTTCAGTATTCAACGCTTCTATGATATATTTTGTGACTCGTCAGAAATTCATGTTTCTCTAGCCGTGCAGGACGACTTCAAGAACACACATCAAACGGATTGCACCAATAGTTCAGTGACCATTCCCTAGGGAGCTGGACAGCATGGAACTTCCACGCGCATCTTTCCTTCCATTCCATTCACACATGGCCCGTGCGCTTGGCCGGAACTGGAGAACGACAATCGTGGAATTAGAGACCCGCACAGGACGGGAACGGTTACAAGGATGGATCCAGTTTGCTTAGTCACCCACCGGTGTCGTCACAGCTTCCTTCAATTGACATGAGCCGGTTCAGAAGCTGCAGATAGCTAAAAATCGTTAACAGAAAAAGCCGTTGTTGAAGGTAGTAAAAATATCAACAATATCCTATATCCTCGCCCATCATGTCAACCGAAGAAACCAAGACATCTGCTCTGGACCGCGTCAGGGCATGGGGATGTAAGTACCTCACTCACTCACTTCGCACTTTCTTCACTTACACACAATGAAACAAAACACTAACCCTCAAACCCAGCATCCTCCCTTCCCGGCATGGGCCTAGCAACCCTCATCACCGCCCTCCACTGGCGTCCCTTCCAGGCCCTCCCCATGCTCTTCACCCCTCTCCTCATGTTCTCAAGCTACCTCAGCGTGGCCGGCTTCAAGATCGACAGCGCCGGCATGACCGCCGCCTGGAGCGGCATCTACTTCC